>JACCGJ010004189.1:0-15843 GCA_013407085.1 Atriophallophorus winterbourni | reverse complement strand
GGGTAGCTTAGCTGACCACCAGTCACTTTTCCCAGTCTGTACCAGCTGACGCATAAAGCCCTCGGCGTGGCATCCGTTCGGGTTTCATGCGTAGGACGTGCCCCAACCAACGGAGACGACGTCGGTTAATGGCTGTCTGAACAGTAATGCCGTTGCTTCCTAAGACGCGGCGCCTGACCTCAGAGTTGCAAACGTGGTGTTGCCACCGTACGCGAGCAATCGTTGGTCGAAGACCTTAAGTCTCCTAACATCTTGCAAAATACCTCCATGTGGTGCCAGATAGGTAAGCTCGGTTCTCAAGGCTCAGTGAAAGGTTTGGCGGTGGTGTCTGAGAGTGTGGTGGGTTTTCGCTTGCTAAGCGTTCTCCCTATAAAAATCCACAAAAATCTAATTATGACATCACGACGCGGCGGATGTGACACGCCGCATCAAAAGTCACTGCCCATTTTCCTATCTAAGGACATTTTATGGCGCACAGCATAAACTGCAGTCACCAACCTATCAACGGTGTTATCGGGCTCTGAACTGGAACCGGATACCGATAGGTGCGAACCTTTCTCGCTCCACTACCTTGTGGGTAAAGCCAACGCGCTAAAGGCTCAGGGTGGGACCCCCTAAACGAAATCTTCCCTGCTTCGGTGTAGGCAACCCGGTAGTATCTCGCATACGTTCAACGAAAATGATCTTTGCAGATCGTTATCCAGTCACGTTTCCACCTTCGATCGTCGTGGACACCGTCGCAGGGCATCTTCATCCTCCGTCACATTAGGCAGCCAGGTCTTCCCTTGATTGCTGACGCCACGTTTACGCGGGTTTATGGTTGATGACGAGTTTCGTGGGCAATAAGTCCGAACGTGAGCGCTAGTAGATACCTGCCCAAGATTATTCTACGGCCATGTTAAACAACTCTGCGGACACATTTTATCCGTAAAGTGGTGCAGGGCAGGCAGATCGCTGGTCGGTAAGCATATTTTAGTTTTGAGGCTGATCGCAGGCTTTGTCTTTCAACTTGTAACAATACATGAGCTAACACTAGCTGCGGATGACGCTATCCATCGTCTCATGATTCTAACGATGTTGTCGTTTGAACGTTCTAAGCAATCCTTTCGAAACCCGGATTATTAAGAGTTCGCAATTGTCGTCGTCGTCGGTATTTTCGACGCTTCTTGCGCTCAACACATTTTTCACTTCCACAGTATGAAACATACAAAATATCACATTTCGAACTGCTGCATACTAAGTCACTCATCGGAATTAGAAATATCCTAACCCCCGGCTGGACTGCCCCCGATACCGTTAGTTTGTACTGGCATTTTAATTGGAATACACTGCCTGAAACTATAGCTAACACTCCGTGTGACGACCCTAATTCGTAAGTCAGAGACAATATTTTGAGCGCCTTCCAGGCCGGTGTTCCCGCGATCAGATATCGCATTTGTTAGTTACCCTTCAGGATATGTCCCGAAACCGTGTTCAATGGCGGTCTTGCACTAGGCATCGTCTTGGAGTGTTTGCTAAACCTTGTGTGTTGTCAACGGAGTGATGAGAAAAGCTTGTTATGATGCATGGAGTGAAAGCCGCAAGGAAGCTCTACTCGTTCACGAAACTTGTTTGAATGCATGTTCCCTTCGAGGTGTAGGCACCTCTTCCCAGTTTGTTTGTGCTTACTCTTCTATAGAATCCGTAGCTATGTTTAAGTCCCACCCTTCCCCATCGAGTTCACTCACGAAGCCCACATCACAAGTAGAGCCGATTGGTCAACGGCGTTTATTACACACAAGACAAATAACGAAACAAGATTATCTTATATAGGCAAACAAACAATTAAAACGGAGATCCTCGACTAAGTCTGTCCCGGGTGTCACTTCGATAGGATTTGTCAGTCGATTTCTTGCCAACCGGGACACTTCTTGCCCTCAACACTCAGGGCTCTTTGGACCGGCATTGACGAATTGCATCTCGTTCGATTGTTGCTGACGTTGTCCATCTTCTAATGTTCCTGAGGATAAAGTCGCTTGAACGGTTCTCGTGTCATTATTCCGAAACCGGAGACATTATGTGTTCTCGATTGTAATCTCAGGTGATTCGCGCTATTGTGTTCCGATAGCTTGAGATTAGCACACATCTCTAACACGCTTTGCAATTCCACAAATACGATCGTCTGTGCCACCTCAGTAAACAATACAGTCAAACAAAATAGTTGCATCCATCAATGCATGCAAATCGATCAAGAATTCGCGAGATCTAAAATCATGATTATGTGCTTCGCTTTTTTGTTCACAGCCCAATGGGTGATGTGCATCTATTCACGTGATTAGTACTTTTCCGTTAGGGATGAAGGATAATTAAACTGACCAGATCAATGTGCTTTTGCGATATGTCTATCCATATTGGGCTGGAATGCATTCGGAAGCTGAGAACTGCTATCAATCTTGTTGAAAATTTTCGAGCCTTGAAGAAAGTTTGGTCGTACATGCTAAACGAACAAAATAGATTAAATGTGTAAACACAGAAGACTTAATTCCGCTGTTATCAAACATAATTGCATCCAAAATTAAGTGACTCCGGGACAAAGAAGTTCAGGATCACCGTTGTTCGCTTATATAAGATATGCTTGACCAATCGGCTTCTCTTGTGATTCGTGGCTAAACGCGATTAGCGTTGGACAGCGGTTGACCTCAGAAATGAAACGAGACACATTCGATGTGCGTCGGTGCAACTCGTGTGGGGAAGCGGTCATATTGACGAAATGTGATAGGTGGTCAGGTGTGCTACTTGCAGTGACTCAAATTGTAGACACAATCATTTCGGACTGTTAATTTTTGTTTGAAGTCAGATTTCTATTAATAATTAAAATATGACTTTAGAAAAGCATGACGGAAGCACATGACCGGGCATGTCTATCTACCCCAATCACATCCAAATTGCGATTTTAAAATTAAACAATATACTACTCATAAGTGGTCATAATGTTTAAAAAAACATTTTTGAGGATTTCGATTAGACATCCAGACGTCGAATCGACCAAATGGTTGTACAACTTATAGTTATGTCAAGAGCAAAATTTGATAAATAAATTACTAGTAAAATATTTCGAATGAACTTTCGACGATGTAGCAATTTTCGTTTAGAACTTGTGTCAACGTATCCGAATTGCGCGAGGTGCAATAATGATCTTGATACTAAACCTAATAGCTTGTTTCAAAATGGTTTTAGTTCGTGGCGTTTAATCGAGCAATATGACTATCCATGCATCGAATAAAACACCGTTAAGCAAAACTAGTTCTCAGCATCCGAAGAAAGTCTAATAAAGACAGGATAGCTCATCTGAATCTGCTTGACTTTCCCTATGGACGAATCAGAGGAGACCTTATCCTACTTTACTAAACATTCGATACCACAAATCATCCGTTATGTGAACTTTTCAACCGAATGTATAGGCGAAACTATAGGACACATGATTATACGTTGGAGGTACACCATTCCCGTCTAAACTGTTATTCAAAGTTATATTTTAATGCCACCGTTACATAGGGTTCGTACAAAGAACCTTGAGTGCATGATCAGGAATCACTATGTGATTCTGAACATCGTGGTTCGTTGTACGAACCCTATGTAACAGTGGCATTCAAGTATAACCTCGTTTACCATTTTTCCACTGTTTCAAGTCTCACTGAACTTAATCTTACTGCCTCCGCCTCAGCCAGAAACCGGTAGTGGAGTGTAATTTCGGGGGATGTGAGCAACACATCACTCTGGTCATCCATAAGCGCCTTAAGTGCTTGACCACAAATTACTATGTGCTTCTGTGTTTGGACATCGTGGTTCGTTTACGAACCCCATGTAACAGTGGTATTCAAGTATAACTTTGTATACTTTTGAATACTTTTAAACTTTTATTTGGTTCTTTACCTCCTAACCTTTCTTCTATAAAAATAGAAATTCACCTATGTAATCAGCTGATGAAATTAATCGAGGTTATCATATGACGAGAAATGTGATTGATCTTTTTGCTAATGAAATAATCACTGTATATAAAATGGATCAGTGGCTTATTTGACAGATAGGTTATCGTGTGATTTTCAGCCATTTCAGCGGAAGTATTATTTTTAAGAGACCAGAAAAAATATGAATTTTATTCCAAATAGAGCTGGGGTGAAGATTGCAGTGGTCTTCTTTTTGTTTTGTCTTATTCCGTGTGGTAAGTCACGAGATAAATTCAATCATGAACTCCAATTTATTAAAAGACGGCAACTTAAATTACTAAATCCCTCAAACGTTATAGTTATCATTCGTTTTTATATGAAAGTATTACATTCGGAATTTACGAGTGGCTGAACAAGAGTATACTTGAATGACACTGTTGAATAGGTTCGTATAACGAACCACGATGTTCAAACACAGAATCACATAGTTGAAAATGCTAATGTATATGTTATTTTTATATCACTGACATGTTCATAGGCTTCATGGTAGATTACACAACCAAGTTGTGCTCTCAAAAATGAAAACAATTTCCCGGTCATTCATGTAATTTGTAACTTCCTCCGAATTATTAAAAAATGATATTTGGCATTCTGGTGTATTTTCCATGAGCAGGTCACCGTCAATCTAACCGATATGCTCACCACACATCAAACACGGAATAATTTTGAAATTATCGATTATCAAATATCGATCCAAAGCAAATTTAACTTGGAACGTGATAACGGCAGAATTTCACTGAGTTATCACAACGTATTTAGTGCCTAATCACAAAACTTAACAACCTTGCCAGAAAAATACCTATTTACATGCGTTTCTATCACACCCACCGCGACAGATATCGTGCTGTTTGCCTTCATCTGGAAGAGATAGAACGCTCATGAATCGCATGCCTTGGTCATCTTTCGTGCTTTTAATCAGCGAAAATAGACACAGATTTTTCGGTCTCAATGGGGTATTGTAATATACATTTTAAAATTTTGGCCTAATACATTTTACTACATCTTGATAATACAGTTTTTCTCAGATCCGGAGAAAATCAGACACAGATTTTAGTTTCTTTTACCTAATCAACCTTGGGAAGCAAACACTTGATAGTTTTCTCAAATGAAATATTCTTTAATTTGCGATCAATGCAAATGAAAATAGTTTGACGATAAAAATCAATAATACCGAAATGCATGTCAGTGCATTCGTAAGTTCAAACCATAATAATAATACCATCTGCCTTTTACGTAAAGTTCATGGAGTCTCAAATTCAAAATATAAAAACCTCTCCATGATTTTTCGTTTAGCGTTCAATCAATAAATATCACGTGATGATTTCAAATACGCACATAAACTTGTCTGCTACCTGATTGAATTTGAAGGTCATACAGGATGAATCAATCGCAATGCAAACATGGAAATTGTAAAAATAACACCACTACTGTAGTGTAGTGCAAAGTGTTTGTGCCCGATCGGGGAATCATACTCATTTAAAACAAAGTTTGTACTGGTACGGTTAAGGTGGGTAAGTGAAGAGGATTTGAACACCTTGAACACTAACTTTTTGTTGCAAAATCTGCTTGGAGGTGCCTTGAATGTAAACTTGTTTAAAAATGAGGTATATTTTGTCTATCCATCTATACTTTCATGCGAGGATTTTTAAACGGAGAATCGTTTTCATGTTTTCTGATTCCTGAATATTTTATCGATTAGAACTTTTGAATGAAAATAAATGTTTAAATATAAATAAATAAATAAAATAACAACATTTTTTGAAATAAGTTTCCTGATCCACTGAAAACATCTCATTGAATTATTGGTAAAATTGCTCAATTTCTCTTTATTTCTCTTCTACAGTTTCTGCAGAGTGAGTTAACTGGATTCTTTATTTTATTTGTGCACTATGATATTTGTCGATTTGACTTTAATCAATCAATATTTTTTGAGTATTGATCACAATTTGAATTTTTGGTCTGAAATTTTTGAACCAATCAGTTTCATGCACCCATGCGTTTGATGTTGAACTTAGCGTGCGAGTATAATCTGTTATGCAAATGTGCAAAAAGATTTTAAATATTCAAAACGCAGCTTGGGCGCGTGGTTTGAAATTTGAACACAAATAGCTAGACTAAGCCTTATCGATCGTGAGGAATTAAAACTGGAACAAAATGGCAACATAGAATTTATTTTATAATATAGGAAACCACCTGTATCAGATTTGTTTGAGACCATTAGAGTGGTCATAGTAAACAACTAAAACTTGAATTTAATCGAGTCGGGAGAGATGAGATTCTGGCAACGGTTCGCTTGAAATGCAGAAATGTTTATTTCAAGGACATGGAAGCTGATCAAGCAACATTCCATAAACCACATTTAGTTGACCTGACCAATCACCAGTCGATAAAAAAGATAATCGATAAATCTATTTTGTTGTGTTGCAGAAGCCTAGCAATCCCGATCGCAGCCAGTTTGGGGGCTGTTCTGGTCGTAGTGGCTGTGGTTGTGATCATCTTACTATGTCGGAGGAAGAAAAAAGGTAATTTCTTGTGATTTTGGTAGGTCTCTATAATGTACGATTTTCCACAGTATATTGTCAAGCTTCAAGTCTTTCGAGTTAACGAAAAACCAATGAAAGATCTTATTTCCACGTGTTTTTGGCAAATAAACTACCAACATGTTAGTACCTACGTGGTGATCAATTATCGAATGACATCAACAGTGAGACGTTCTATACCATCGTGTAAATTTGATTGAAATTCGATTGAAGCTGGGCTTACTCATAAACTCATCCGGTTAACTGTTCAACCAGAAGCAGTCACTCATGAAATCGTCACACATACCACAGCTTAATAGGGAACATGTTGTTGCAAGTAATCTGAAATGAATGTGCGGTTTTTCGGACATCATATTTCCAAGTTTACTTGAACCAATTCAGAAAGCTAAAACGGTTTATTGTACAAGAAACGTCTCGAATTGATTCAATCTGAATTATTGATTGCATTTAAGCTTAGACAGTGCCACTCAGACTTTTCCCAGATATATATTAGTATCATATTATAGCAGTAGGAAGCTAGCGTGTTTTTGTGAGCAGATAACTAACTATAACCACTCGATGCAACACCAAGTGGCTTAGACGTTCTACAAGATTCAACCAAGGGACTCTGTCATTCCCCTATTGGTATGTTTCTAAATGGAGCTAATTTTAGTGGTTGGGAAAGTTTTGGTGACCAATGAACTACAGAGGGAATTTAACTAACCATTTTACTTAGGCGCACGCTGTGAAGATTAAATCATGCGGCGGTTCCATTAACAGTGATCAATCGTTTCATCGATAGAAGATACAACTTTTGGTTCCAAGATGGTTATTCAGGAACTAGCAATAACATCAGGTGTATCCAGACAGTGATGGTTGTTCTTCGCAAACTGTTACTGTTGCCACAAAAGCAACAGTACATAACTAAAAAATAAACTTCAATGACTGGAGTTTCTCCATCAGTGATTCCTAAGAGGCTTTATCCAGCTCGAACACCGGCGCCTCCTGCACCTTTCCCGCAAACGGATCCGTTTTCTTCGGACGACGAGAGCTCGGCTCCTCCACCATACACGCCGGTAAATGAACCACCACCGCCGTATCCAGGACCGAATGAGCCATCGTATCCGCCTTATATCCGGTAACTGTATCATCAACGTGATAATCGGACATAAATCTCAGGGTGAGTTTGGTTGATGTTAGTGGTTGCGGTAATAATATTTATAATCGAATACACATCTCTCTATCATAGAGTTTTATAAAGGGTGCAATTGTTACAAAAAAGATGATTTTCTCAGCTCGAAATTAACTGCAATGCTTGAGAAGCCGTTCCTAGATCGCCTGCCACGGTAACACGTATTCAGTGAACAGGTGGATCGGGATTGTTTTGAGCGCCCATATTTCAAGGTCAGATTGAATAATAATGGCATAAATAAAACCGTGGATGATGGATTGACGGACATGTGCTTCTGTGAGACACGGCTCCGTTTAAGTTAGGGGTAAATAGACAGTGAACCCACGGTCTTTAGAAAATTAGATACATGAATTGGTCAGCTGATAGGTACTGGAATTTAAAATGTTTGCATTCTCGATTGACAATGACGAGATTAGTCGAAGCGGTCTGTTGATTCAAGGCTTGAACAGCAAGCTAGAGATAGTTAAATTTGGTAGATGTGGTTGGATAGGTATGTCTTACAAACCTTATCCAGCAGTGGCATACAAGCGCAACTTGTTTACAATTCTTCCACTGCTTCAAACGCATGTGGATCCTGATCTTACTGTCCCTACCTGATGAGTGCAAACAGCACGAAACCGGTTGTGGGGTGTGTGTGATGGAAATGAATGTAAATGAGCTTATGGTTCACGATCATGGGTTTAGCCCTATTTACATGCGCGTGGGTTCATGCGATTGAACCGGTTGGTCTTACGAACCTTATCCAACAGTGGCATACAAGTGCAACTTGTTTACGATTTTTCCACTGCTTCAAGCGCATGCGGATCCTGATCTTACTGTCTCCACCTGATGTATGCAAACAGCACGAAACCGGTCGTGGGGTGTGTGACGGAAAGCATGCAAATTAATATTTTGTTTCATTGTTATGGGTTTAACCTCATTAAACATGTGTTTGGACACATGTGATTAAACTGGTTGTTTATACCAGCCTTATACAACAGTGAAATACAAGCGCTCCTTGTTTACCATTCCTGCACTGTTTCAAGCGCATGCGTGTCATGATCTTACTGTTTTCACGTAATGTGTGCAAACTGCAGCACCCAGCTATGGGGTGTGTGCGATGGAAATACATTCAAATGATCTTTTTCGTTATATTAAAGGGTTCAAACACAGTCTGACATCCTAAGGTAACGTTCGTTTTTCGTTTATCCATTCCAACCTTATGAGTTTGGTCATAGCTCTGGTCAAGAACGTAATCTTCAGAGGTTTCAGTCCATCTTCTTTATATTTTCGAGAAAAAGGAACTCGAAAAGTGTCCACAACAATGGCATCAGAAATATCTAAAGAACACGCAATGAAGCGCCATTGCTTGACGTCGCTCGAGAAGTATTTTCTGGTGCACCAATTAGAATAATACTTTGTGATAACGTTTTTTCCCTGGCTTCAAGATACCCTTCCTTTCCCACCATGGTACATCGGGAAATATGAGGCAGTTTGAGTTGGGATCAGTCTTGAGTAGGTACACGTTCAGCAATACGTTCTCGATATCAGCCACGCACTTCAGTGTTACCTTGAGCAAGCGAGGTTGAGCTGAAGTTGAGTGGCGAGTTAGACGAGTCACTTTTACTGCGATCACATGTTCAATTTGCATTAGGCGGCAAAGTTGAGTCCATTTCTCGACGTCGTGTTTCTGTTTGCTCTCAAACAGGCTTTTTTGGGACTCGCTAACGTCTGTACATATCACTCTCAGCCCGTATGGGGAGTTCTTTTTGCGTATCGAAAAGTCAGATTTTTTCGAATTTAAAGCATTTGGGGCTTGACCTTGTGTGTCGGGTACAGCAGTTTTGGAGTGTACAGCTGAGGTCAACCGTAACAGCATATGTCTGTAAGGCTTTCCTACTCCCACGGTCATTTTAACTGATTCCAAAACGGATTTAACGCCAATAGCCTTAGACTCAGATTCCTTCAGTTGTTGCTCCGAAATCGTTGTATTAATGTGATGGTTTACATGAGTGATCACTTGAGTGCTCACATGATTTGCCAATATTTTCTCAACTCGTCGAAGCCTCACCTCGAAAATTGCCATTCTATTTTCTAATTTGGTTTCAAAAGTATCGGCACAGTGCAAGGATTTAGCTCTGCAACGAACGTAGACATAGCAGGCCCCTGGAACCTTTTCATAATTCATTAGTACTATCGAATCAGGGGTTAAAGTACGGTCACATTTACCATGGATTTTACCCATAAACAGAAAACACGTTATGAGTTTACTCGCCGTGGGATTCACAGGTTGTTCACACGCTTTGCACATAGTTGTTTTTCTCATCAAGGATGGGGTGTGGGGGAGGAGGATAGCAGAGTGCATAATATCTATTAGGCCGACTCCTCCAGGGTCGGCATCGGAAGGATTTTGCTTGCAAGGATGCCTGAGCGTTTTGAGGTTGTACTGTTTAAATACAGTGATCTTTCGTATCAGCTGCATTTGTTTCTGACACGTCAACTACTGGCTGACTTCGTAGTGTTTGTATTGGACTTTGCGGTACATCTATCTGTCCAATATGAAGTTTCGATGCGCTTAGTCTAATTTCTCATGACATTAGTCTGCGGTCATTTTCCCAACGTGTTTTGACCGTGTTCAACATCTCTTTACGCAAGAGAGTTAATTTAAGGAGCTTAGAACGGATGCCCTTATAATTCGTTGATTTGTGTATGCGGAACGTTTCCGTCACAGCTGCATCATGTAAGCCGTTAGCCGCTTCTAGATTGACGCCAGTTGGGTCCATGCGGGTGCTTGCACTATGAGGTGGGATGACACTCACCTCCGCTCCTGTGTCAATTAGGAAACGTAGACCTGTTGGAGAATCATCAATGTAGAATAAGCGACTTACGGTGTGGCCAGCTGCAGCCGTCGCGATTACTGGCTGGCCTGCTCTTTTCCCGCTTTAGCTTGACTGGCGTTGGGGAAGGAACAGGGCTGCACACAGTGCCTGGCGTCAGCACCAAACTGTTTATGGTACTTGCAGAAACCTGTGTTGGCAGCCTGGCGCGAAGCGTTTGCGCGGTTGTTTTGGGGACGACGTTTTTGCTGTTGAGGTTTACGCTGTTGATACGTCGTCTGTATTGACAGTGTAAGACGTTCGATTGCGTCCTCGATTCGAGCGAAACGTTGGTCCGTTGGGGCTTGTGGCGTGTCTTCGGTCACCACATGTACTTGGGCGTTGCTTGTTTGACACTCGTGTACCTTGTCGGCGGCGAGTGCCAATTTCTCCAATGATGCTTCGCTTTCTTGTATGGATACGAAAGACCTCGTGTGAGCAGGCAGGCACTTGATCCATAAGTGCATTAGCACATCGTCACTGACATTGTTGCCACCTGCGAGCGTGCGCATATGCAGCAACAGTTGCGAAGGTTTTCGATCGCCCAACTCCGTTATCTGGAGAAGTTGTTGCATGCGAGTTGCGTTGGACGTGCCGAAGCCTTGTAGAATGGCAGCCTTCAGTTTGTCGTAGGGATGATCTAATGGTTTCGTATCCAAGACGTCGATCACTTCGGATGCAACCTCCGTAGGAAGGTTGGCGGTGACCTTAGCGAACTTCATGTCTTGTGATTTGATACGATAGCTCTCGAACTGAGCTTCGACCAAAACAAACCACACTCTCGGGTTTGACATTTCGAAAAGGGGGCAATCTGACATTAGAGTTAATGGCGGCTCCGTCGCCGGACGACATAATGAATACAAAATTGAAGGGGAACAATTTGAAAACGGGCTCAGCAGTTTGTAGCGGATAAGCCGAGCGTTACGTTAATGAGAATTGTTATAAGTGTTGTGAATTGTAATAAGCGTATGAAATTATGTATAAATATATATATAATTATATTTATGCAAGAGAAGAATACACTGTGTCAACAACAGACTTACGAAATCCTTGTGTGGTCAACTCGGATTATTGCTCCCAATGTATTTGACCCGTGTTATTTCTTCAGCGGGATAATTGCTCGTCGTAGATGGAACAAGCAGTGAATTACCGAAAAGGGAAGAAATATTCTGGGTCAGTAATCTGAAACAATTAATTCGTGGTTCGGCACCAGATAAGTTATCAGACGTTCACGCTGTAGCAAGCGCAAGTGTGTGTTCAGTTGATTTAAACAAAACGACAAACGGCATCATGATGGAAAACGTTTATGGAAATAAATTTACTTTTTGGAATTATTAAGGAATTATATCAATTGAGAATAATTCCTACAAATCTACAGTGTAAACGTTTTTGCGACCGAAATGTTGATAGTTGATTTTATTGGCCTCCTTCGGCCAATGTCAACCGTGGCTGTACATCACAATAACGTGAATTTTTTATGCTATACAGCTTTTCAAATGACTAAACAATCCGATTCGAAAGGAACAATCTCTTCTGCGGTGCTCGCAGCGATAGGCAATTCTCAGTCGATCTGCCTCAGTTGCTCGCTGGCGGCTTGATCTGCGTTCAGTAGCCAAGAGCTGTATCTGCTCCTTGGTTGAACCAAGATATGTGAAATGATGTACTGGTTCAAGCTGACAGTTTTCAACAGTGACAATTGGAGGCGATACAGTCTCTTGACCAAGGACTTTGGTCTTGCGCATAATGGCATACGCTGTTCCCGACACGTTTCTTGAAGTTGTCTCATGGAGAAGATCATGCCAACGGTTGATCTTTTCTTGCCGAAGCCACATTGTGATTCGGAGTAAATTCTATCAGCTAAAACTTGCAGCCGGATCTGTAAGACTTTAGCAAACAATTTGCCTACAACATTCAGAAGGGAGATTTATCTGTAATTGTTGCGGTCGCCTCTATCACCCTTATTATTAAAAAGCGTGATAATCTTCGTGTTTCGCATTTCTTGTGGGACACACTGATCCTGCCAGCACTGAAGAAACAAATGGTGAAAAGGTTGTAATAATGCTGTTTTAGAGCATTTGATGAGCTCAAGTGGAATTCGATCGTCACCGGGGCCTTTCCATTCGCTAAGCGGTCGATTGCTTCATTGAGCTCATCAAATGTAGAGCGAGTATCTAGATATTCAATAATCGGTAACCGCTAGACATTTTCAAATACATGTGGTAAAACCGTACTGTCCCTAGAGTAGAAAGAGGAGAAGTGCTCTACCCATCTTTCCATCTGCTAAGCTTTGTCCACAATCGGGTAACCATATACAGACTTAATGAGAGCCGTGTATAGTTTGCTTGGACCAATCGCTCTATTGATCCAATCATACATACCGTGCAAATGTCCGGCATCCGCAGCTTTTTGGATATTGTCGCTAATTTCAGTCCAATAGTCGTTTGCACATCGCTTTGCAGTCTATTGGACCTTATTTCTAGCTGCTCTTAAAAGTAGTAAGTTTTTATCTATTGGCATACCTTTGAACCTCATGAATGCTGAGCGTTTCTCATCCAACACAGCTGTCATCTCAGAAGCTGTTGCTTCGAACCATTCGCTCGTTCGAGCTTTCTTCGGACAGAAAGTGGAAAGTGCGACCAGGCATATGCAACTTTTTTTAATCAATTCCCAGTTTTCTGAAGCAGATTCAAGTGGGGTAGTCTTGTTGAACTCGGTTGTGTAGACTTTTGCGAATCGCGCAGTTAGATTAGGTTCACACATGCCAGTGACGTCTATCCTAGGCTTAGCACGCAATTCGGTGCGCTGAAATCTCGTGTGGGGAAGCTTCAGTTTTGCACAAACCACTGAATAATCAGTGTCGCAGTCTGCGCGTTGATATGACCTGGTGAGCAGTACGTTGATAATATTTATGGTCAATGCTTGAATCTGGCGTTATTCATTCAATAAGTAGTTGTTTTTATGAAAGCGCTTCTCAAGAAGCCGTGAAACCACACTATTATCTTTTTGGATAATTGCCACCACATATTAGTATTTCTTTTAAAACGCTAAAATCCTTGATCTATAGATTTGATAGTCTAACGCAGCGGTTCCAACCACTGTCTCGGAATGATCACTGATGTGCTGGAAAGATATAATATGTGAAGGACATGTGATTTCATTTTGTTTATTTAGCAATCATGAGAGAGTGCGCTTAAATTTGAATTTAAAATTTCTTGAATTTAAAAGTCTTGCGCATACTAATCAGTAAGTGTGGTTATGCTTTATATCATTGTATTACATATCGTGGATGGACAGATTGACTAATGCTGAAGTGCTTTCAAAAGCAGGTCTACAGAGCATGTTCACCCTATTACGACAACGCCGCCTGCGGTGGCTTGGTCATGTCTACAGAATGGAAAATGGTCGCATTCCGAAAGATCTGTATGTAGGTATGAAAGCACAAGCCTGATACAGGGCTAACATACTGTCCGGTTGCCCAGGCCTAGACAGATATGATGGGGAAATAAAAATAGAAATAGTAGTGAGACTCCAGTGTGTTTCAGCATGCAGCTCACTACAGTTGGCCAATCGATTTAGCACGATGTTAGCCACACAGCACATAAATGCTGTACTATTGCACATCCGTGCATCCGAAAGATCTACTCTATGGTGAGTTGCAATTAGGAAGTCGACCATTGGGCAGACCGCACTTAGGGAGGAAGACGTTTGCAAAAGAGATATGAAAGCTCTTCTCATTGACCCGGCGAGTTGGAAAGAACTTGCTCTTGTCCGCTTACGTTGAAGGCATTGTGTACATCGTCGTCTGCAAGCTAGGGAGAAGCAGATAGCGCTCTTGGCTGCTGAACGCAGATCACGCCGCCGGAGTGTAACTGTCGCCCTACAACAGAGTTCTGACTATCATTGCAAGTGCTGCGGGAGAGATTGTTCCTCCTGAATCGAACTGCTTAGTCTTTCAAAAAGCTGTAAAACATGAAAACCTCATGCGATTGTGATGTACATCCATGGTCGACATCGACCGTACATACATATATAAGACTTCAACTCACTGCCTACGCTAAGTTGGTTTGCCACCGGTAGTGAGTTGCTTGCATTTCGCCTTTCTCCTGACAGTTAATCTCCTTACACACTTGTAATTCCTTATTGATCCATTTCAACTTACCCACAGGCCCTCTTTTGCTCCACGGAATTGGATGCCTGGTGCACGAGTGGCGCTGAATATCGCGAAAACAATTTGTGACTTATCCTGCCTTTTACAACGTCACCCTAACCGATGTATTTGTTTGTTTGCGTCTGTTTATGTCACAATATACATTACCTTTTTGTTGTTTTCATTAGAAAATTGACCGGATGGTATGATGAGAGATTTCCGCTTGTGCGTTTTGTTTTTTAGATTGTTTACTTCAACGCTTATTCAGTTGCTATTGTTGGTTTGTTGACCACTTGTGATGCCTAGGCAATGTAGATAAGGGTCGATCGTGCTCGTAATGCGTTTTTGCAGTTGAAAGGCACCCTTTGGCGCAAGCCCGGGATCAGCCTAAAACTAAGACGCGTGTTTATCAAGCAGCGATCCGCCCTGTACTGCTTTATGGATGCGAGACATGGCTTTTAAGGTCACAGGATGTACGCACATTAGAAGTGTTCGACCATTGGTGCCTTAGGGTAATCTTGGGCATCCGATATACTGACCGAGTATCTAACGCAGCCGTACGAGAGCGTTGTAGCGGACTATCTCCACTTTCCGCTCACATACAACGGCGAAGGCTGCAATGGTTTGGCCACGTCCTCCGAATGACAGACACAGCACTTCCAAAACCTGGCCTCGACCCCAAACCCGTTCGCACCTGGCGTCGGCGGCAAGGTGGTCAAGTGAAAACCTGGCTGTCAACTGTGAAAGAGGATGTAGACACCCTGGGTCTGCGTACCGTCTACGGAGTTCGCAGGTGGGAACGAGACTGGATCCCGATCTGCAACGATCTCGCCTCCGATCGACGTGCGTGGGCTGGTGCGATCCGAGACATCAATGAAGCCGGCTAATCCACTCGTGGAGCCAGCCGCACAAAAGTAAGTAAGTAAGTAATGTAGATATCAAGACGGTTCCAAAGGTTTTCATAGTCGGGGGTGGCAGTGGGGATAAGCTCCCACTAAAATGCTCCTATATGGCACGCGTCTCAAATAGCCTCTGACAACCAAGTTCAGCTTCTGGCCTGCACGAGCGGCTCCACGAGCCCGGCAGAACTGCTTCTACCAACAGGAGAAGGGGCGAAGGCGAGTAACTGGCGCCTGAAAACCAG
>JACCGJ010004187.1:0-31477 GCA_013407085.1 Atriophallophorus winterbourni | reverse complement strand
CACCACATTCAGACAGATTTTGGAGTAAGAAACTTCGTACAACACTGTTAAAAGCATTGGTATAATCCAGAAAATCAAGTTGTCTAGCTTTTGATTTACTGTTCTGAAAAAAATGAAATATGATCAGTAAGCAAAGCGACATAATCAACTGTTGAACGATTCTTACGGTACGCAAACTGGTAAGCAACATGTGTCTGACAACTGGAAGCAGTTCGTCGTAGCACAATGCTTTTCAAGTACTTTAAACAACTGCGACGTGCACGCGATCGAGCGGTATTTACCAGTATCTTTCTCAGGAATAGGCGTTATTCAGACAAATTTCCAACTGCCATTCATAATTTCTCTTTTTATGCAACGATTAAAAATGGATGCGACAGGTGTCGAAAGTACACCAGCGCATTCCTTTAAGCAAATGTATGAGAGTTTATCAGGTCCTGAAGTCTTAGAGCGTGAGACAGCTAAAAGTGCACAAAATACCTCAGATAAGTTTGTAAAGGATGAATTGGGAAAACAATATTTGGGTAGAAAGAATTTCTGTTGACAGTAATTAACAGCCATTTTGATCAAGAAAGCATCATTCAAGGAATTGATGCCGAAAATAGGTGGTAACCACCATAGTAAGTTGAACTTTCTTCTCATCATCATCATGACCTTAATTCTGGTTTGCACAACAGTTCAATCATAATGTACACCCATTGAGAAATCTTAGTTCCACGTAGTTTTACATTTCATTTTTATTTATTTATGACAATGGCCTTTGTTAGAGCGAAACCAAATATGCTGTAACGTTAGGATACAAATAATATTAGAGAAAAACATTTCGTGTAAACCAGCAATAATTGTTAAGTCGTTTATTGTAAAATAGGATTGACTAGGGTGTTTGTGATGGAAATGAATGAAAATGAGCATTTTTATTAAGGATTGATTTTTGTTTTATTAATGTCTCCAAAAATCCGATCTGAGATCTGAATGATTTATAGACCTATGCTTACGTTTCTTGGCAATCTGACATTTTAATGATGTAGTGACTGTATGAATGTGCATAAAACGTTGAAAGTTGACGAGCTAGATAAAATAATTTCGCCTATGGAACATATATAATGACATATTTTAACGAGCTTAATCAAAATGAAAATGGAATTCAGTATCACTATTCTCGTGGTTTATACTAAACTTATACTTCAATGAAATTTTCGTGCGTTTCACTCTGATTGATGACCGGGAAAGATATCCGTTCCGTTAAATAGATTAGCTAATTGCACTACCGATACGCAGCAGGAGATCTTGTAGCCATTCATTGTCAGTCTTTTGTTTTCGCCATATAATGAGCAGTTTTCGCAAGCTGAAAAACCATCGGTTTTTTTTCAAAAAACCTCATTTGCATGCGTTTCCATCAAACACACACCACCACGATCGGTATCGTGCTGTCGGCATTCGTCAGGTAGGGATAGTAAGATGAAGATTCGCATGCACTTGAAATAGTCGAAAAATTGTAAACAAGTTGTGGTTGTATTCCACTGTTGGGTAAGTTTGGTACGACTAACCTGTTTAATCACATGAGCCCACACTCATGTATACAGTATTTAAACCGATGACCATGAACGAAAAAGTTCATTTGCATTCATTTCCATCACATACACAACCCACGACCGGTTTCGTGATGTGTGCACTCGTCAGGTAGGGATAGTAGGATCAGGATCCGCATGCGTTTAAAACAGTAGACGAATGGTAAACAAGTAGCGCTTGTATGCCACTGTTGAATAAGGTTGCTACGAACAACCTGTTCAATAACATGAGCCGACACTCATGCAAACACGCATGCATGCAAATGAGCTTTTTGTTCAGGATAATAGATTCAAACCCTGTTCACATGAGTGTTGACTCATGTGATTGAACAGGTTGGTCGTACCAAACTTTTACCACAGTGGCATACATGCGAAACTTGATTATTGATTTTTTCATTTTTTATTATCAAACACCCGAGTTGGGTTATGCGATGAGCAGGTTTAGGTTAACAGTCAGCAAATGTGGTAAGAAATAATCTTGATGGTTCGTCACATTTGAGTTGATATTTGACACTCATAATGAGGTTTACAGATGATAAAACCTAAAGTCACAAAAATGAAATGATAAAAGCAACAAATGGCATTGCAAATATACATTTACAAATACAGTGGAACCCATGTACAACGAATCGCTGAGGAGAGAGTAAAATGTTCGTTATAAGCGGAGTTCGTTGTAAGTAAACCGCGTTGTCAGACATGTAATTTTACCGCCGTTTTTTCTGTACACGCGTAAACAAGTGAAGAATGTCTTACCTTTGTGTCTTTCTGCATGCGTTTAATCCATTTGATGATTAGATGATGCCACAGCACACAGATCACAACATTAAATCCAAGTTCATGTTATTAATAGTAAATTTATTATAAAACGAAGTAGTGAAATCATCTTGCACACACACTGACAGTCCAATCTCACGTTTTCCTGAAGTAGCCGGCGATACTCTTTTGTTTAAGTTTCGACTTCGCCACTGCCTCGATCTCTCTCTCCACAAATTCAAGTTCTTTTTCGACGTCTCTTCCTTCTATCCTAAAAATCTTCTGCAGAGATCAAGAGCATTTCTGGCATCTTTCACAGGCGGAGCTACCAGTCACAGACAATTCACGTGATTTTCTTGTGCGTGCGTGCGAGTCACTAAGCACACTGTAGGCCAGGCAGTTCTATTCTTAGCGAACTGCAGGCCACTCTAGACGGAGCGTTGTGGGTATAAGGCAAGACAAAGCGAGTTCGTTGTATGCATGAACTTTATTGAACAAACATCTGTCTGGAACGTGTACAGGGTTCGTAATAGGCGAGATTCGTAACGAACAGATTCGTTGTACGAATGTTTTAAATAGGCTTTAAAAGAAGGAATTTATTTGGGAAATCATGGTGTGTTCGTTCAAAGCGGGAATTCGTTGTAAGCGAGTTCGTTGTAGATGGGTTCTACTGTGTACACATAGCACGGCAGAATGGATCGATACACAACTGATCGATATTCCGTGCATCTTCCAAGTTTTTGCTTGAATCGTTAATTTTAGCCAATGTATGTGCAACCTTTATCCCATTGTTGTGGAAAACTATTAGTATAAGTGCAATATATCTTATAACATTTTTTCTCACTCCAAACTATACGAGTAGATTCCTTTTTCCCCGGGACTAGAATTAAGAAATATCCATGCATATTTTAAAAATATTTCAGAATTTTTAACTACGTAATTATTTTGAAACGATAGATTATGAAATACAGGTGCGCATGTGTGCGTGACACAACGCCTCCGTTCCTAATAACGCTGCGAGGATACCAGTCTACGTGGGGCTATCATCTCCCACTCAGTTGGCATTGAAAAAGCTTCTCCGAATACCAGGTCGAAAGCCTGAATGTCTGGACGCAATTTATTGAATTTTGAATGGGTTACGAAATATGTCATTCGGAAATAGAATGAACTGGGACATTCTAATTTCGGAATATTTGATGAATCATCTGATTTTTAAACAAACTGTCCATTTATTATTGCTAATTAGAACTGTTATTTCATTGGGCAAAATATCTCCTAGATTGTGAGAATTGTTTTATATCTTAATAAAATAAATGCGTTTTTCCAAGTAAAATCTTAAAAGTATTACACTTGTGCACAAAAGAATAAATGTAGATAATTTGTGCGAAATGAAAGAGGGATATACACCAGACATATAAACCACAGCGAAATGAATGACCATGAGTTATTTTTTATGGTAGCTATCCATTAAATATTTACAAATTCATTTCATAATAATCTACGGTATATGGCTTTTTATACCCATGATTTGTACATCATCTACTGAACCGAACGCATTTTTGTGATCAATGATTTACGAAAAATTTTGTTAACTTGTGAGCAATTAAATTGAGAATTATTCATATCTAAAATTAAACAACATAAATAAATGCCTTTGTTTCGATCTCTAATACTACGACCTATGTTTTTCGATCACGCTTTCTAGATCAAATTCAACCAGGTGTTTTCTATCTAGGTCCATACACCATTTCCTAATGCATTAGAAACTTCTGAAGAGATATCTTTTAGCTCCCATCCCAAGGGGAAACCTCGTTATCTGTTCCGTTCAATGTGGCTGAAAATCCCTTTCCTAATCGCAAAATATAAAGCCCTGGTGGCACAAACAGGGACGTTTTTGGTCGATGTTACTCGTGCTCCTGTACATCATAAGCGCATGAATAATTAAAAACAACATTTTTCGCATCGCTCAAGACGATACACATTACTTGGCTTCTCGGGGGCATTTGTGCTATCTGCATTCAGTAGTCAACATCAGTATCTTCTCCACCACAGGTGGCATTTTACCCAATGCCTTCAAAGTTAGCAATCGTGAGCGTGAACTCATGTATGTTTAATGTCAAAAGTATTCATATCTCTTTTCCAAACGTCTTTTAAACGCAAGTACGGTAAGAAAGCACTCTTTTTGTTTTTAACTTTCTGATAAGGACCATTTTCATCCCGTACACATAATGTAAAAAGAGTAGGTGATGCTGCCGTTGTGGTGGGATTAAACGAAATTAAAACATAAAACAATGACTTGATATCACGTTTTTATTTTGAATATAATTGGAAATGGTAGCAAGTTAGACTGGTGAACGAAGTACGAGATACCGGGACTTGCAATGAAAACGTTTGACCCAAAAACTTTTGCTAGTAAACTGGATCGTATGTCAATCAATTAAGACGGACAAGAAAAATCGTTCAGTCGACAAATTGTAACTCGATGTCGGGACATTTTTATCATTTTTTAAAATTGTGGTGAAATTATTGTAGCTGAAAATTCGTGTGTACGAATAAAGTCAATTTCTTCTTCTTCTTCTTCGAATGAAATTCCAGTCTGAAGCAGGAAAGCTAATATACTTTTTATTACATTGGAAAACACGATTTCTGAACCTTATTAGCTGTAACACTTATTTGTCCCAATATAGATAAAATAATTAAAAATTGAAAAATGCAGACAAAAATGGAACGATCAAGATAACGACAGTGTTGCAATAAATGAGTCTATCGCATGCGAACTGGTTTTAATGTCGAATATTAAACATAATGTAAGCTATCAAAATGTATGAAGGGCGTTATAAATTATGCAAAACAGACTAAATAACACAAAATGCTTTTTTCAAAATTAAACAAATTTCCAAATACGTTTTTGAAAATTAACAGAAAGTAGATGGGAAATGAATGAATATATATATATATCTATATATATATATATATATACCGTATGCAAAATTGACAAAAGTTTCTGGAATATCAACCACATTTCCAATGCTATTTAAGACACGTTCTACTTATATATAAATAAATATTTTGCACACGGTAAACTTTTACAAATTTTCAAACATTTGTTGAACTGTAATAAACCGCAAATGAAAAGTTAATTACATAGAGAAAATAAATGAGTATTTCCGAATTTGCGAAAAAATTTCATTAACGTTCGCCGAAAACTAGTTCCAAATTATTAACCATTCCACAATTTCCCCTCAGATCTCTCAAATTTCGCCGCTCGAAACGAGTTCAACGTTTGCGCGCCGGAAATTATTAATCATGTCGAAAAATCCTATCCGTGATACGTTCATTAAAACAATTTAGATTTTGTCGATGAAATATTTGACATCTTAATCAAAAATTGGTGTAAATGTTCATTGCAGATTAAGAGTATTGAAATTAAAAATGAAAACGAAACTTTGGCTCTTAATACCTATGAGCTTTGAAATTTCACGATTATTAAAAATTACTACTAGTCTAGAGCATACGAATCTACAGCATAACCATAATCTTGATTATCCTGAGACGTCAAATATTACATGCTCAAAACATAGTGTGTAAATTCACAAGTGATTTTGCTTTGAATTTCTTGAGGCAAAACTTTCTAAAGTTGCCCTCAGTAGTACTGCTTCACAAGAAGAAGACATTTTTGAAAAAAAGTTGTTGAACATGGTTCATTCAAGAATCTGAAATTCACAGTGCACCGGGTATGAAATAATGTTTGAACGATAGTCACGAGTAAACAATACTCAAATAAAACGCATGATATAAAATATAATGCACAAGAAACAAGTAAGAGAAAAATGCAATAAACATTATCATCGGGAATGTTGTTTTGTCTTTATTAGTACACAGATGCAAATGTTGGACAAATTTGCCTATTGACCTGAATTTTTTTTCAAAATAAGATAAGTTTTGGTTAACTAGAATCATTTGCATTATAGAGAACAGGGACTCATATTCTGTAAAACATTTAACTCCAGGCCATGCGAGTGACATGGAAACGCACTAGCAACAGTCATATGGCTTTTCGAGAGAAAAAAAATTAGTTTTCAAAGCGACATCGAATTCTGCTTTATGGTATGCTATGAAAGCACAAGCCTTATCCAGGCAAAGTGCCGCACAGTCAGAGACTGCACGTGGGCTGAGATGTTGTCAGGTTGCCCAGGCCTAGACAGCTTCAGACTCATCGTGAATAATCATTTAAATCGTCAAGCAAAGGGCGTCTTGCTAATTGTCATTTAATAACACGCCAAAGATCACTTTTTAGATCCATGATGTCTTGAATATACCCATCTCAATTCGCTTACATTTATAGTTATTGAAAGTTTTACGGTCAAAAATCGATAGTTCGCCGAAGCATTTCGAGCGTCGTTTTGTATACAGCGTAAAAATGGTGTAAACGTTTAGGTGTTTACAAATTCAGACACCCTAGTCACTTTAAAAATTACTTTATTGAATCTAGGGTTGCATGAATCTTTAAAAATCTGAAGCGTAATCTACAGTCGATATTCATAATTTTGAAAGTATGAGCCGAATTCTTTTCCCACTGACCATTCACGCGGATAATCCTAGGCGTTCTGAAGGTAAAAACATTCCTAGATGCAGCTTTCTTGTTACGTTTATTTATTCCATCCGATAAAAATCCTTTTGGTCTGAATTTTATCTCTGCAAATCGTTCACGTAATTCAGAAACAATATTAGTCTGAGAATACTGAGTGTGATAATGGCGACGATTTTTATCATAGTTATACCATCTATGCGTGCGAAAAGGCTCCGACTATTGGTGAAATTTTGCTTTTTCACCATAACTTATCCTGATCATCTCTTATGTTTCAATTGTTCGCAGAGTTAAACATCGATAGACTCTGAGAAATCTCTAGTAATGTGAATGAAAAAATGACGTGAACACAATCACAAATTTCACAATTTATGTTCAATCGTTAAAGTTTAAGAAAATCAAGCAAACATGGAATACGTTTACGAAATCCTGCTGAGCAGCTGGCTTGTGTCCTTTAAATTCAGAATGTTCACTGTTTCTTCAGTTATTATGTATTCACAGACATTTGAAAATTATGGTCTTTCGAGTTTCAGCGGCAACCTAATTAATTATTTGGAGTAATTTTTAATAATTTCCGACTATTGAATGACGTCCACTTTACGTAACATCATGTTTGTTCTGGAGGAAATTGATGTTGTATTTACCGAACAAACAGATGCTACACAAAAATGAAATTTCTTCATGCTAGCAGCAAAAAATTGCTTCAATTTATGAAACAGAACAGAAATGTCAGAATTGCAACACACCGCCTCAGGATGCTTCGGAAACCTTGTAAATTCACATCACTGCCAATCATCCAAAACATTTCTTTGATGGCAGTTTAAAACAAAGCAGAATAAAATAAAAGAATAAACACACTAGCAACTTGAGTCTTACGCTTTCACTCAGTATACTAAGGCAAAATGAGTGGATACATCACGAGATCGGATAGAAAGAAGTGAAACAAATAAACACAAATTACGTCGAAACACTGCACTGATGATAACACTTGACATTTACAAATGCATACACTGAGAATTCAATCAAACTTCGTTTGTTGGTTACACAAATATGTGATTCTATATCTATGTATGATTCAAGTTCTGGGTTCAGCAACATCTTGTATAGCTAGCGAAAATATGTATCGATTTTACGTGAGCCATAATACAAAACGAAATGTTTTTTCAAATAAACGTATATATTTCAAATAAAATAACCAAAAATTCACAGCAGAATTTACCTTGTGTGATATCTAACATGTTAATTCGGTAGGTGATATGCGTGAACATATTGGTCTCGAAACCCTATACAACTTGCGCTTTTTCTGAAGTAAATAACAAAAAAAGTAAAAAAACATAGCACAAAAATGAGATATTGGTGGTGCCTAATTTCATTGGTTGAATTGAAACAACCAGATATTACCATTTAACCAATTTCAATTGATTAATTTTTAATCTCTATTCTTCCTGACCGGAAATCAGAATCGAAAGATTTTAAAAGTTGTCATGCTTTTGTCATTCACAATAAGTCACAATTATGGTCCATTATGGACCGTCGTGATCAACTTCGTGAATATTTCGATGCGCTCGGCACGGATGAGTAGTCCCAAATATAAGTCAGCCTGTTTAGATCTTATTATTCATTCTAAAAGATATAAATCATGTTGTGAGCTGTGTATTTTAAATCTTGTGGAAATAAATATTTTTCATTCAGATTCGTTTTATTCAATGTTTTAGTATTTTTTGTGAACAACAAAGTTTCATTATAGAATATAAGGTATGCTTAATTCGAATCTTAATTGTGAGATCGAAAATTAAAATTTTATTTCAAATTCACTCTATTCGAAATGCAATTTGTTCGCACAATAAATATTAGTATGATCATCTTACTTGGATTTGTGCACACTATCCAGATATAAATCATTTTATATACATTATCTTTCCAAACGATCCTTGCAAAGAAAAGATATTAAGAAAAACACCATTTTCGCTATTTTGAATTCAAAATCATCTCAAACATAAATTAGATTTTTTATGCATTCAACAATTAAGATATTCGTTGCAAACGAAAGAACAATTAAGATGGATCGTTTCCCGAAATAGGATTAATAATTTGAATTTACATTTGTTCGAAATTTTTGAAAAGATTTTCGTTGACAAATTTAGAATCAAATGAGAAGTGAAAGATTCTTTTAGAAACATTTAATTTATACTATGCTTTTATTCATTATCACATTATTTAACTGGATAGTCTTATAAACAAGATGAAATACGCATTGATCGAGATATTTCGATGCATGGAAATTAATAAAATAATTTCAATTTAACAGAATATTGGCTATCGGACTATTGTTGTCCACCGTCGGTCAATATCGACCGCCGATGTACATCACAAGCCTGTGATGGTTTCATGATCCGCAGTCATTAGAATTACAAAACGGTCCGATTCGGGAGTGAGAATCTTTTTCGCAGGGTTACAATCGGTAGGCAGTTACTAGTCGATTGAAAACTAGTAAATTATGCAAAGAAATTTTTGTGCAACCGGATTGAGTAGACATTTGGGTCATGTTTAATTTCGTTCTTTAACCTTGATTTCAGCTGTTCCGCAATTTTACAGCAGTGAGCCACAGTGTTTACCGATCATACCGTGTTCACTTGTATCAGCATGATGAGAATGCAATTTGATCGTGTTCATGCCAACACGACTTAAACCCCTCTAGATTTACTCTCGATTTATAATGCAAATAAATTTTGGGTGGGGGCAATCAGTTACTTCTGTTTTTGATTAATGTTTCAGTTCTAAAGCAGAAACTTCGTCAGACCATGTTCGAGAGTCGGGACAGGGAAACATGACTAAATAGCATTCGAATAGTCACCTCTGTTTTGACTTTCACTGTTAGCTGTGTTGTTGTTGTTGTTGGTCTCCTTCGGTCAATAACGACCACTGATGTACGTCACAAGCGCGTGTTGGTTTTATGCTCAGCAGCCTTTAGAATTACAAAACGGTCCGATTCGGTAGTGACAATCTTTCCCGCAGTGCTCGGTAGATGGACGTCAGTTTCACGCCGGTGGTGTGATCTGCGTTCAGCAGCCACGAATTGTATCAGATGATCAATATAACAAATTTAATATTTTATTTCACTTTGGTTCTTTCGACATATTGCAATAACACGAACAGTTCAAAAGAGTTTTTTGGACCAACAATACAGATATTCAACTGCATGTGCTGGACAATGAGAAGCGTAATTTTATTCTGTTAGGAGCAGAATACTTGTACAAAGACTATTGTAATTTAAGCAAATATCACGTTCACTGCTTAGTGAGAATTGAGCAATGCATGAACATCAGGGTATATGACATATTTAGTACGGAATTTCAGTAAAGCAGCATCGAGAATACAGCATCAGATTACATGGCTAAGTGTTTATGTTTGGTAACATAAAAATGTATTGCATAATGTATAGTAACACGTGATTGAAATCAGAATTTTATTTACTCTAAAATGCTCATTCGCATGTATTTTTATCGCACACATCCCACGACCGGTTTCGTGCTGTTTGCACTCATCAGATAAAGACAGTAGGATCAGAATCAGCATGCGCTTGAAACAGTGGAAGAATGGTAAAACATGTTATTACTACTAAAATGTCATATTAAATTGCATGGATTTAATGAATCAACAATGATTTAAGTGTCTTAGCCCTAATAATAGATATAATTCTAGGCCTTACGTTTTATAGAAGATACTCAAGAAGAATATTCCTGCACAACTATCCCAGGATTATTCATGCAAGTGTAAACTATGGGATTTGCCCGTCCGTTAAAACCACGTTTTGGCGACTTACGACTATCAAAGTGTACATAAAATGCATCAAAAGAGTATAATATAGTATATATAGTATAGTATACGAGGGTATAGTATGAAGCCATAATTATGCGTGGAAGTGGTCTAAGCACCAAAGTCAGTGCACATAGGGGCTTAATTACGCATAATAAGAGATATTCCCTCAGCATTTAGACGTAATAGTTTAAGTAAGTTTTGTTGATATTATTGATTTGCTTAATATTTTATGATTTTCGAAACAAATTAACTTGCACAAATACGCAGAGTGTTAACCCATTTTCGTACTGTTGAGGAGTAAATTGCACCAAGAGGATTGCCAATCATACGCTTTTTAATGATAAGCAGAACACATCTCAACCACACAAAACAGAACGGGAACCACAGAAATGTCCGAAGACAAAAACTGCAAACTGCATCTGAATTTTGGTTTTAGTAAAATAGCATGACAATTTGGAGAAACATCCAGTTAAGAAACATGATAAGATGATATGTTTCAAGTTCGCCGGTATAACGCAACGTGATGTGGTGGTTCACATAGAACCAGATTACCCTAAATCGCCTGACAATTTACATCAAATTTACCACTGTCCCAGGCAGTATAGGATTTGCCTATGAAGAATGTCACATGTTTTATTATCAGTCATGCGGAGTGTAAATCGTAACGAAATAAATGACTAGACAGGAAACATGAGTAGGTTTCCAAGGTTATACTTAATTATGGGGGATGTGAGCAATACACCACATGAGTAGGTTTCGTAAAGTTTGGATTGAGTCATCGAAAATTGGGGCAACAACCTAGTAACGCTTACTAATGGAGTGTGATTTAACATTTAGTGGCCTTGCATTATTATAGCTACCCGTACAATATGACATTGAATGTGACCATTCGCATGAGATAACGCGAATTATAACCTGTCTGTTGATTGATTATTCCAATTAGTTTTAGTGAAGAGATTGTTAATATACTGATTCTCCTATAATCAAGTGTAGGATCATAGTGCAAAAAAACCTGTCGATGAAAATTTACTGATGGATCATTCATTCGAAACACAGAGACTACATTTGTTGCTTTGCTTTCAAAGTATAGCTATCGTTCTCCGGCAAACGTATTTTACAAGCAGAAAAATATAACAGAGGTGTGTGACATCTGACCAAAACTCATTCGGTCTAAACAATCGAATGACATTTCGGATACAATTCGAAAACTACATTTCAGTTTTATTAACTGGAAAATTTGCTCGTAACTTTTCGCCAAAAATTTCAATTTTATATTTTTCCTGCGATGAAATACTTGTAATGATCTTCTACATATCGCGGTAGGAATATGGTCAAAACTCGCACATAGCTGATTAATGCAAGCATGAGTATTCTTTGATCAAGTTTTCTTTACACAAATTTTAGAAACTTACAATATTCTGGTAATTTTTCTAGATGTTAAATCAACCTATTTCTCACGTGGATTTATACAATACTATTCCAAAATTTATCGAAAATTATTCGTTTATTTCATTGCGTGTTTTCAAAAGATACATATTTTTACACGTCCATCATTACTTTTCAAATACTCAAGGGAAATGTTATCAGTATGTCCCCGAATGAATTAGATTATTGAACAGTAATGGAATTCTATTTTGGTCGAATATCATTCTAACTTGGTCCAATTGTATTCTGTCAATTGAACATCACTTTATAGAATGCGATCTGCAAAATCAAGAGATCATGAATGCGACAAGACTATTTATGCCACATGAATTTCCTGATCGCTGTTCGCAAATTTCTCAGGATTTGAAAAAAGAAAAATGCTGTTCTTTTCGCTGAATTAGGAATCTACTAAATTAAGCAAACCGGTAAACAAAAAGCAAGCTGTCTCTTGCTGGAGATTAACTTAATGGATTGTTTGGAATAGATGCTAAGCTGTAAATGGTCGTCATATTGTCGAAATCTTCAGGAACGTAATGAGAATAATTCATTTGAAATGAAATTGTATAAGAAATGAATGACTTATATCTTATAGGTAATAATATCAGTTGACTTCGAAGATTCCAGGGACGTGGAACATGTTTTAAATGCCTAATTTAACGTTATTTTACTGCGTTTAGTTGAAAGGATTTCGCAAAAGTATCGTTTTGCCGGTATGTTTGATCAACATCTTGAATTTTTCGTATGTTATCAATTTGAAACTAAAATAATGATAATCATTTACGGTTAAACTTATTAGTAGGAAGCAAATTTAAAATAAAACAAGCACAAAATATATTGTGGCGCTCACATCTCCTTTATTTTAACGCTACCAATGATTATTAATTACTTGCTGTCATCCGGTGGAGACAGAAATGTTAGGTTTAGTAATCCTTGAAAAAGTGTTAGAATGGTTAACAAAGGTATGTTCATATGCCACTATTAAATAGGGTTCTTACAAAGAACCGAAATGTTCATATACAGAATCACAAAGTGATTCTTGGTCAAGCTCTCAAGGCGCTTATAAACGATTAATATATTGTGGTGCTTACATCACCATCCATTAAACACCAGAACGGATTTCTGGTGGTTTGACATCATCGGGTGGAGACAGTAAGATCAGGTTTAGTAAGCCTTGAAACAGTGGTAAAGTATTAAACAGAGTTATACATGAATGCCACGGTTGAATAGGGTTCTTACAAAGCAACACGATATTTATGGCCAGCGCACTTTACCACTGTGTCAAAGGTTCAGTGAACGTGATCTTGCTGTCTTTAATTCATGAAGGCTTACAGCTAGAAACCGGTTGTTGTGTCTGTTTATGTAGATGATGTCATTTTCAAGCGCCTCGAGCGCTTAGCTAGGATACATGGAATGTTTAGTGTATGATATCCCGTATATAAACCTGATCATTTATCTTTTTAGAGCTCGACGTCGAGATGGATGATTCTGGCGGTAAGATAATGTGATAAAAATTTTACATGTAGCGAAAGTGAAATCCTTCGGTGTCATTCGTGTGAGAGAACTCAGTCGCAATACTTTAAATTGCATAACGTATAGCAGATTTGCAGAAATTTCGACAAACGCCTACGCTCAATGTTCATAATGGCTTATAAAGAAGATATGGTTTCCCAAATAGTGCCGCGTATTATGAAACTTGGTTGTATATGTAGGTTTATTATTCAAAGAATTTATGCTTGGAACATTTTCATAGATTCACCGTAAAACCTGCTAACATCAACAAAAATTTTTGAAAACACTTTTGCGAAGTTGGTGTTTCATTTTCGACTTTACAAATATATTGTTGTTAGCCTCATTCGGTCGATGTTGACCGTGGATATACATCAAAATCGCATGAATAATTTATGTTCCTCAGCTTTTCGAATCACTAAACAGCCAATTCGGGAGGAAAAATCTCTCCAGTAGCGCTCGAAAATATAAGCAGTACTCGATCGATTGGCGTATTTTTCACGCCGGCGGCATGATTGGCGTTCAGCAGCCAAGAGCTGTATCTGCTCCTCCCCAGCTTGCAGACGACGCTTTACACAAGGCCTACAATGTGAGCAATCAAGTGCAAGTTCGTCCCAACTCGGGGGGGGGCACTGTCAAGAGCTTTCATAACTCTTTTACAAACGTCTTTGTACCGCAAGTGCGGTCTACCCAATTGTCGACTTCCTAATTGCAACTCACCATAGAGTATATATTTTGGAATACGACCATTTTCCATTTTATAGACATGACCAACCAATTGCAGGGGGCGCTGACGTAATAAGGTGAACGTACTCCGTAGACCAGCTTCTGAAAGAACTTAAGCGTTAGTCACTCTATCCATCCACGATATTTTCAAGATACGACGGATGCTTCGCAGATGGAAAGCATTCAGCTTCCGTTTGTTTCTTGCGTGGGTGATTCAGGTTTCTCTGCCACACGTGGAAGCATGTAGTTTGCACCCACAATATACCATTCTCTTTGTCTTTATAGTCAATTTGCTATTACTTCAAACATAAGAATTCAATCGCGACGAAATTTCAGCTGCTGTGCCAATCCGTTTATCAATCGCCGTGTTTAACAAGAGGTTATCCGCAATGGTTGAACCAAGATATGTGAAATGATGTACTGGTTCATTCTGACAGTTTCCAAAAGTGATGATTGGTGATGATAAAATCCCTTTACAAAGGACTTTGGTATTGCTCATGATGATTGTTAACACAAAGTCTTTGCATGCCGACGGAAAACAGGAGCCCCACTCGTCGAGCTCTACTACAGTCGAACAATCGCTTTTCACTGGTATCTGCTGCTTTCCGTGTTAATACCCATAGAAGCGGAATGCAGTTTCCTCTCCATTGGTGCGTTAAGATGTACGTTAATGCGGTTCAATATTAAAAATAGCTGTTGCCCATGCAAAAACACTCCTTCACCACAACACCTCTAGAACCAAATGTAAAGCTAGGCTGATATGTTTAGATAACGATTCTGTCGCTGGAGTTGGCAGGAAGAACGTGAATATAACTGTGGACTGCCTAACGGTGTTACGTCACCGGATTTTCCTTCGAGGTTGACAATTGAAACCACCTGGTTTTCGGGTGCCAGTTAGCCGCCTTCGACTTTTTTCCTGTCAGTAGAAGCAGTTTGGCCGGGTCACATAGGACCACGCGCGCGATCAGTAGATGGACTTGTTTTTCTTGGGAGCTTATCCCCAGAACCCTGAGGTAACAACCTTGGAACAGTGTTTCGAACACTTATTTCCAGCTTCATATAGAATTTTATCAGTAATATATTATGGTAAAATTGCTACGAGATTTAGAAGTTATTTGCAGTATATCGTAAGAAGATTTCGTGATTTCGAGCAATTGCTCGAAAACGGAACGGAGCGAAGGTGGTTCCAGTTGTCAGAGCAGAGCGTGCTCCGAAAGACAAGATTCCAAGCATGAATAGAAAACCGTGTATCGTGTCACTTTCTGGACAAAGCAGTGATGGCGGGAAACAATGAAATTATTAACGAATAAACAAAGGTCAATGAACGCGATCGTACAATACCCATATGTACGCTAAATCACAAGCCTCAGCAATCAAAGTGGTACACAAGCATCGAGCACATACTGTGATGGTTTTAGGCTGCTCAGCCCATTGAAAATATTTGTAATAAACTGAAGATGGTAGTGAAAAGCGGCATCATCCACCCTTACGGTTCAATGCTAGCGGAAGTTCTGTATAACACGATAGCATGCAATTATCTGCATACAACCGCAAACATTAACGTGCAGACATCCTCATCGCATACATGGAACCTGAGAAAACCGCTTATCACCTGTTTTATACCTCAAACATAAACAATAGGATCTCGATTTGCGAATATTTATTAGATGGATTTCTTGGTAATTGAAGTATAAACACAATCAAGCAAATGCGGCTTCATGCAGATAATCTGTGTCAGAATATGCGAAATGCATAAATGTCACCGGGTAAAAGCAACGAAAGATAAATCTTGTATCATTTTACCTCATCCATATTAATGATTTTCAAATCACGAATCGCGTCAGCCACGTTGCACAACATATTATACAGTATCATGACAAGGAGGCTCAAGTCAGGTGCGACCTTGATACCACACGTCAATAGACCAACGTCGTCACCAAAGTTACAGCCAAAAAATAATGAAGGTTTTTGCCTAATATCATGTGAGAATTTTCCATCTGTATGTGCTGAAGGCAATTTGCCTTGATTGGTGTTGTGCAGATGACGTCCGAGCTTCGAGAGCGACACATGGCACTTGCGTATTCAGCAATCACCGATTTTCCCGCATCAAAAACAGACTGGTTCCGTTCCAAACACAAGATCGCTTGTTTCCAGGACGTATCCACCTCGAAAGTTGACCGGTAAGCAGGGTTCTTGATGAGTTTGGAGTATTTTGCAAGTTGTTCGGATGTATCTTCCTCAAATGTACACGGCTGTTCAATGGAAAGGAACATATTACTAATGGGCAAAGTGACGCTATGGTGAAACAATCTAATGGTATGGACAAATGTAGTTTATCCTAGTAAATTTTGTAGCTTATTTTTAGTCAAAATCTGACTATGATCCCAATTATATCCTTTTTTATACGTGGTTTGTGATATTGTTAACTGATATTACTCAGAGCTAAACGTATATAATTTTTGCAAGCATTCACAAAACATTACCAGTAAATTTATAGCTGTAGCAATGTCAACACACCGTGATGGCTAAGGGTTTTTTCGATAAAATTTAAAAATTTATGCGCGTACTTCTTCGTTTGAACTGAGCTCAAATATGATTCTACTGGTAAAATATTCAAACCTTTTGTACAGTCCATAACAGTACTTACCTCCGGACAAGTCGCTTAATTACATTGCTTTCGGCGGTTTGCAACAGGCCACAGCACTCGTTTAAAATGGTATGTGAATACTAACCAATATTTTAGACGATAAACATTGATTCTGATAATTAAAAAGAAAATAATTTTAATGATAGGCATAGATCTGACACCTTATATAAAATCGCTCCTTGTAACCGTTAGCTTGATACCGAACATAAATTTTAATTGTTTCTTATGGAACGTGGATTAAACTAATCCAATTAGAGAAAAAATGTTCAATCGAATATAGTTAGTTGCTGATGACGTTAATTATGTTACATCCAATTTATCTAATATTGTTTTGTAATTGTTAGATTTTTTCAAATATATTCAATAATCTGGTGTAGAAATATTCAGCTGATGATTCCTGTAGCGCAAGGAAAAAATATCCATTCGCACTGTCGGATAAGACGTCGCAACATGTATAAATAACTTAATAAAAATTACTCAAGACCCTATCACAGTGAATCGTAAATATCACCAGAGTTTTATTTTCGATTTTTTAATACGTTTAAAGTAGTTGTATCACTCGAAAAAGTAAAAGGAACTCATGATTACTCTGAAACAATTAGTGTGTAATTACAATACAATTGTTTATGCGATGCAAACTTTAGGGATTGCTGTAAGATAAAATGTTATAGTTTGTATTTTTAACTATTGATTTTCTGAAGAAACATTCGGGGAGCCTATGTATATCTAAATATTAAATTACAATTATTGGCGGCAAAAAATACTTATTTGTATTAGATTAACTAGATAAGTTTAATTTTTCAGGATTACGAAACTAAACTATCATTCACTCGATTTTTGTTCAAATAATAAAAACTACATACTTCCTTGAAGTAACCATTGGCATTCGAAATCGCTTCAAATTATTAGGATTTATTTTTAACTGCTGTCAATTTCGTAAGACAGCGTGGATTTTATGGAAAAAAAAACGAATAACATAAATTTTCATTTGAAAAAAAATTGTCTAACATTATTTCTAGATTTGTAGCTCTACGTTAGTAGGTTCAATCTGGCTGACATTTAATCATTTTGCACATGCACCCATTTTTCAACATAGATACTTAGAAATATTGCGCATTTAATCCAAATGGTGTTATAAATAATACACGCAATTGACTCGGATGTTATTTAAAAGATTTAACAAATAGACAAGTATTTTGATTAATATAAAAGTAATTAGCCGTATTCAATCAATGTAAATCGTTTTATAGAAAATATTTCAGGGAGAAAACTATTACTAAAGATTCTCATCAGTCTTTTCTTCACATATATATGAAAATTTCATCAAGTATCGGCCATATATACTCATAAAGCCCTGAAAATATCTGGTTTAAATGGTACCAGCGTTGTAGGTGATATTGTGTAACAAGTTTAGGCAAATAAGAGTAAAAGCCTTCTTCAGCTCCTAAGGTTCACTACATTGTCGGCCCAAGCTTTAGTGACAATTAGTCCAATGTCAACCACTTTCAACTCCATACAGAGAAAATAACGTTAAATACGAAAATAATTCATAAACAAAAATGATCGAACGTATGCGAATTCGCTTACCGGATTGTGAGCATCTGCGACTTGCGCCAATTGCACGTTTCTGATAACCTGTTCCATTTGAAAACTATGTTTGTCTTATTTAAACTATCGTATCGCAAACGTTCACCAAAAGTTCGTGTTCTATATGTGGTTATGTTTACAGAGAGTTTGTCACAAGTACCATTCCCCTACGATTCATTAGTGACTCGGGTACTTGAATGTTGGAGATGAATAACTATTCGCGATTTTGGAGCAATCTACTTATGTCTTGTGACTGAAAAAAATGTTGTGACCTTGATGACCTGATTAAAAACCTTTGGTTTCACAAATCATACCAAACATTGGCTTTTCACCATTGTTACTGTTTCACGTATGCAGTTCGCGACAAAAGATTCAGTCAGCGATAAACCTATCGTGCTGGGAGAAAACGCATGGAAAACGTGTAGCGAAATCATTGAATTTCACTAAATGTCGGATTTTATATAACGTAAAACTGTGCATCAGTTAAGGAAAATTTATCTTTTTCAGCAGTGCCACATCCCATGCACCTATGCATCACAAGCGGATACTAATTCACGTATGGACGGTACATTTAGTTTCAGTGGGCCGTGAAACCATGAAAAAGTAGTGAACAATGTCAATGAGATTGTCACAGCCTCCTGATGACGACAAACAAACAGAAACCAATTGTGTAAAAGCTGATGTGATGTGAGCACTCATAAAATTAAACGTTTCCATTGATTGTTTCGGTTGATATGGTTCCAGCGTGTGTATCGGCCATCCAAAGATTGGGTTTGTCAAAAAATTGTACTTCAAAAATTTATTTTGTTTATGAAACTCACGTGGTTGATGCATACATATTTAAAATTTAAAATATTTATATGAAAATACTTTATATGAATAAGCGGGTCTTTCGAATATAGTTTTCGAGATTGCGAGATGCTTACAAACGCATGGAATTGTAACTTTTTTCTAAAGTAAACACATATTAGAAGCCTGGGTTATTCTTCTGAACGAGGGAAACGAACATGCATTTTTCTTACTTTGGAATGATTGTCGCGCAATATTTAACATTTACTTACGTTTTCTGTGCAAGCTTTCTCTCACTGATTCATTTGAAGAGTTTAATAAAAGTAACTTACCGAAATCATTTTTTCGCTATTTCTAACTCATTTACAATCGACAATATATTGTGAACCGTTTTATACACATCCAAAATCGTCATGTCACAATAAATATATTCATTTAGAAATGATTTATCAAATCATGTTCTGACGACCGCTTCCAAGTTTTATTGTGATATCCAGGAATGCGTTCAAAATTGATTTGGGATTGATTTTTATTCTGCTTTTTAAAACTTTAAATTCAATTAAATGATGTAAAAAGTACGCCGAATTGCCTCATTGTTAATGTATACTCTTATCAAATTTAGTTACATACTTTTTGAATATATTCAATTAGGTCAAGCAATACCCGATTCGTTATTAGTGAGCAGAAAATTGTAAATAACAAATAGTATTTACCAGATAACTTATATAGCAATAATATCAAATGACAATAAATATTCAATTTTCTGAATAGATTACAATTCGGGGCATAAAATCCATTCAACAAATACAAATAAACCTGAAGGGCGAGAAATATTTGGCGTACTAAGCAAAAAGTGGCAAACCTTATGTCTGAAAACCGCTCTAGTATTTTGAGAAAAATAGCTCCTAAATTATTAACAGTTTAATCTCATTTGGTCACCGCGTGAATCCTAGAGATGCGTCTTTTTTAGTTTTCACCGTTCCCAAAAACGTGCCACGAAGAGATTACAAGACCTTAATGAATGTCGATTGGCTCGATTTAAATATTTTTCAGAACGATTAATTGGTCATTCTTCATTGAATTGGACAAGATCGATATCGACTAAACCAATTTGATTATTAACATGTGACATTGTAATTTGTTCACGGTTTCATATCGATCGCATTCATTTTCAATTTTTCTCATGCATGTATTGTAGAAGTTGACTCATAATATGATATTCATTCGTCTGTTTAACCCTTTCATGCCTGAATTATTTTCTAGCCCGAAATAAAATATTTTTTCTTCGGAAACGAGTTGCCCAGGGGTGAAATAACACAAATAATATAAAAGTTTGTGATATTCACATAATTGAGAAAATAACAAAATGTAACCAATTGGTTACATCCGGCAGAAGTCATCAATTTTCAGGCGTCATTTCCTTATGGCACTGCATTGTACTTTTGTGTGATAGCCTCTATAACATGTTTTGTTGTAGGTCAGGCACAGAGCTACATCGCATTTTTGACACCTCACTTTAGTCAATTCTTTTACACAGTGCCCGCATCTCTTCCAGGTTTTCGAGATGAGCGGAAAATGTCCAACGTTGTCGAAACGGGCTGAATTCACTGGGCAAGAGATTTTCCTCATCTTCTGTGCGGGTTTCTGCATGTCTGTTGTAGACCTTGGCCTTCCTCTTGGAGTTACGGGCGGAGTCATTAGAGCGATTGCTATGTCTTCTTTGAAGTCAGAGAGACACATTCCTGTTAAACTCATGAAATCACAGGTCATTCGGTATAACAACCAAGCATTTACCACACTCAGATCTAACAGATAGAAAAAAATCCTCATGTACCATTACTTCGACTTGAAATCGGTACGATAAATTTCGATCAACATATTGCACAAATCGACCCCCCATGAATTTGTTATATTCTATTACAACGAAAGGTCTACCAAATTCTACATATGACTTCTGTTTTCGATCCCATCTCATCACTGTATCAGCCGGTTCTATTCCCCCATATGAAGAAAGTAGGTGAATTGGTTTGTTGTCAAACCACTTCACAGCTATCATATTACTATTGATTTCAACTCTGAAGTCGTAACTTCCTCTCCCATCTTTTTGTAGCAGTTTATCATTCTTCAGTATACATCTTTTCAGCCTGTTTACCCTGACGGTAGACACATTGAGAATACCAGATTCCTGTAGCTTCCTTGATAAGCCCAATGAAGAGAACCAGTTATCATAAAATAACTTGTAGCTCTTGTGCTTGGGTATACCTTCAGCAAGCCGGAGTGCGTAGGTTGATGACACTCCAACTTCGACATCTCCCTTCTTCCGATCCTTCCCCGTATAAATCTGGAGGTCATAAATAAGGCCACTCGTTCCTGCTCTATATATGACTTTATACCCCCATTTATGTGGTTTTCTTGGATTGTATTGTTTTAAGGAGATATGCGCTTTGGTAGGAATGATTTGTTCATCCACGGCTTGATGTTCTTCTTGTGGAAGTTTTTGACAGTTCGATTTGATGGAATCCATAATTGGTCGAATTTTGAATAGTTTGTCATCTTTGTTGCCATCTTCCTTCCGCAAAATGTTATCAATAAAGTGAAGATAGCGCTTTATCTCTTCATATCTGCCTCGACTCATATTACTCGAAACTGCTTTGAGACTTAAGCCTTTTTTCCAGTAAGTTCGATAACTAGAGACTTTGATTATACCAGTTAGGAGTGTGATCCCCACGAAAGTTCTCATATCCGTATTGTCAATTCGCAACTCTTTCCCAGCGGTCTGCATTGCATAAATTTTGGTCTGGTAAACCATTGTCTCGAATGCCGAATTGTCGAACATCAACTTAAAAAAGGAAATCGGTGAGGAGATCTGGGTCGTGGGCGTATGAGTAATTGTCCGCAGTTATCGATCGTGCGATCTGCCATGGAAACAATGAGCGCTACACGGTCGTGAGACACTTCCAACAGGCCTGTACGATTTTGGTGACTTCTGCCGGATGTAACATAAAGGTTACATCTATTTAAACGCAACGCATTTCGAAGATTTTCTGATTTATTCCAATTTTGTTTACATAATGTCTTTGTAGGCATGACTAAGTTTATACTGGAACAACATTTATAATAACTGAGACATTCACACGATTTTTATTCGGCTCACAAAACTGCGAATTGTGAGGATACGTTCGAAACCCGTACCAGCACATACTTTCTCTTTCACTGTGGACAAGTCAATGATGATTGCGAACGAAGAAGAAAACCACCCTGCAGTTAACAAAATTCTGTATGCCGCCGTGCAAATAAAATTCGGAAAATTCAGTTAGAATTAGCTTAAAATGACTTGCGAAGTTCATGTAACCAAAAGGTTACATCCGTCCTGAAAGGGTTATTCATCTATTTATTTATATAATCTTCTATCCTAAAATTTGTCGTTGTTTAATGAAGAACTAATATGTAATTTCTCGAACGAGCAATTATATTTGAGAAGATTTAAAGGTAATATTGAGGATATTGGTCAACATTGAGGTAGCTGAGCAAATCGACATTTAATGCAATGTAGATAATAACCATTACATGAAAATTGGGAATCCTAATACTCATACGAATGTTTCCTACACTGTTGCGTCAAGATGCATTTCTTTAGATGGATTATCATGTGCATTAGAGGATAAATGGAGTCGAGATGGCAGACTGTGATAAACGAGATGTGACAACGTGACTAGCTGACTTCGCATTTTATCAGATTGATCACAACCCAGTTGAGAAAGAAAAGTTGTCACAGTCTAATGAAAATGAATGCTGAATTTTCACCATAATTACTTGGGAAGAATTATCCTTGGATAGCAGTAGCAGTGATAACGCGTGTTATCGTTATATTATATGATGAACTTGAACAACGCTTGAAGCTGAATTTTGCGTGAAATTGTTATTCTAATTTGATGATGGAACTGAAATAGGTTTTATATTACCTGATAAATTTTCAACAAAAAAACTTCTAAATCAATTGTTAAAACCTGAAATTGATACAAAATTTAGAGGATTTCCTAACAATTTCTCACGTATTTCCTTGAGGATCCACTTCCAGAAAAATTTAAAATATCTCTATTTTTCACTTTTTTTTCTTTTCGAATATTTTTTTACGATTTCAGCTTTATTTTAAAGAGAAGATTACATACATCGTAGCAATGTTTTCAAATATTATTGCAATGTCTATTTACTTGTATGGAATCCAAAAACATTTCCTCGGTGTAAATACATGGAGTTAAATTTTAACTTTAAATTAAAAATGCATTTCAGAAAATAAACAAATGCTGGTTTTACCCGAATAGGATATAAAAAGTCACTAGTCATTCATGCGAAAATACGTACGTCGATCATTGCCTAAGCTGTACGAGAAAGATATTAGTTACTGATAACAGATCGAATAAAAGCCGGAAAAATTTTGAGCACGAATGGCTTATTTTCAACTTTTTTTGTCGCCATTGAAATAAAAAAATTTATTACGTATCATAGCTATATGCATATTAGCAGAGGTTTAGAACATCGTTGAATCTGTATTGGTGTTAAAATGTATGCACATCGTATAATATTAGTGTAAACCTCTCCAAGTTTAACAATCTGGTGAATACAAACGACATTTTCACCCTATCATTACATTTACTTATACTTCTCTTCAGTTCGATTTTCGAACTTATGCCTCACGACAACACACATAGTATTTTAAATTATGCTCATCTCTATGATACAGTGTTCCTTCGCTGATTGGCAGATCGAAATCAATCTCCAAATATTAATTTTCAAAACACTCCTCGCTTCAAATAACTTTAGGTTCATTTGGAAGTTAACTATTAATGTCTCTATGAATGACTAAAAGTTTAGAGTTTCTGCAAACTTCAAAAAAACGCTAGAATATCGTTATAAGTTGAAAGTGATTTCTGGGGTTCTAAGTTCGGAATCCATAAAACACTCAGAGGTCCAAGATGAACAATATTTTCAACCCAATTATAGGTTAATAAAAGGATGAAAATTTAATAATAAATAATGGTATCTGTTTTGCGATAACCTTCTAAATTGCTTCAGAAATTCCATAATGAGAATAAATTCTGCATCTATCAATTGTAAACGGATTACTCTCATTCTCTTGTCAGATAATATCGCATATAGTAGACGTAGATTCAGGGCAACTTTGATATTATTACTTCATACTATGTGTGCATAATTAGAAGCAACGTCAAATTATTATTGAACAGGCTCACAAGTTAAATTATAATAGAACTTTAATCTTTCAATTCCATACTAATGATTTACTAGAAGCTTAATGTATTTTGTATCTATGAAAGATGAATTTTATCATATGTTGTAATCAAAAGATTTTCAAACCCAATCTGATCACACCGATTGTTGGAGTCATCAATAGCGAAATATTTGATTCAATAAAGAATCAGAGGAATTAGATTGCATAGCGAATTTAACAAGTCTTAAATTTGGTCGCAACGACCAACCTGATAATTCACGTGTCCAATCTTAAGTTGATAGGGTTTAAACTCATTGTCGAGAAAACAAATTATCATTTGCGTGTCTGTTTTCACGCACGCGCACACATCATGACCGGATTCGTGCTGTTTTTATTCATCAAGTAGGGAGAATAGGTTCAGGATCCGCATGCTCTTGAAACATTGGAATAATAGGATGCAAGTTGCGCCTGTATGCGACTGTTGGATTTGGTTGCCACGGTCAACCCGTTAACTCACATGAGGGCGCAGACATATCGATGGAGTTAAACCCACGGAATTCATCACTAAGAAATGTTTCGTGCTGTCTCAATCAAGAAGAAACAGTTTAGCAATGACAAACACGATGTGAAGTTGTTTAAGTTTGGCAAGACCAAACATTTATATACATATAGTTTGAAATAAAAAATACTATAAGCAAATGAGAAATTAATGCATACTTTCCGTTGCAAATTTATACGCTGAGATGTAAAATATCCCTAAATGCAAATCTCGTAAAATAATGCTGAGTTTAACTCACATTTAATTTTAACTTACAAACTATTCATTAGTAATATCCTGTAGAGAAATTCGTAAAGTTTTATACTAAAATACGAAGTACTGCATAATTGATTGCAATTTATTTTGAAATTTCTGAGGTTAAGCACATCATGTTATTCTCACGCAACATTTATTAGTAAGGCAAAACATTGAAGATCACGACAACGAAATATTATGTGTGGTTAACGTTAATTCATTAAGAGGTTTTCAATCATCAACTTCTTGCCATATTTTATCTAATACAAAACTTCAATACAAACAATGGTTTTTATATTGCTTTAAAAATGGTGACTTAGCAATTCTGATGATAACATATGACATAATTATGAGTAAATAAATTGAGTAGAAAATTTTTTCAATGGATTTCCTTCACACTAAACATCTTGCAAACGCGTCAACCGAAATAATTGTAACAGTTGAGAAGCCGGAACAAATGAGATGACTGCAAGTAATTCAAAATTCCACACAAATTGTAGGGATTCGGGGCATGGTTTATGCTTCCGCATTTGTAATATGTCATTAATTTCTTTAGATTTCTATAAAATGATGGGGCCGTTTTCATTTTTCAAGGTTAAACCAAAACCAAACACAATACAATGAATATATTTTGGATTTTTTACTTTTCATGGCACAATAAATTGGGTTAATTACATACAACATTCGGATGGTGCATTATACAATTTTACTGTAAAATAACTATCCATATTAAACCCAACCTTGCACCTGAATACACGTGCTGACTTTCCTTGTGTGTAAAACATTTGTGATGTTTTTATGAATTCCCTATATATTTAATCTGTGGTTACTGTAAAGTATTTACTTTTTGGACCATTAAAACTTTGAATAACTTTGAATATCTTTCTCTGCAAGAATTGTTCAGCATACTTATGATATTTTTCGTTTTGTCTGTACTTGTAAATATTGGGCAAAAACTCATAAGCCATAGAAAAATAATAGATTTGTGATTATGCTATTAGTGTCAACGAGTTTATTTCTTAAAAAACTCAGAAAATAGTATAGTCAGTTTTTGATGGGTATAAGTACATATGTATAAGGACTTTGTTCAGGTTATTAATCAGGTTGGTCGTTCTAGCTTATCCAACGGTGGTTTTCGTTGTTTTCTATATTTTCATAATTTTTATGCCAAATTGGATTTTGTATCCAACGATCACTAGGTTATGAATAGGCGTAGCTTGCAAATGCAATGTAGGTTAGCTGAAGAGAGAACAAGTTGCTTTTGTTTTTTGTTCTTATTATTCTATTTCAGTTGATGTCGAACATGGATGTACAACGCAAGAGCAAAAGGAATATATATGTGGTCCGCAGCCCTTCAACTGATTAAACAGTCAGCTTTGGAGAAACAACATTTCCGACAGCGTTCAACGTGAGAAACTATACTCATAAATGGGCAACACTTGCATGTGGTCGGCGTGTTTAACATTCGGTAGAAGATTGTAGTATCTCATATTTCTTCCTCTTTCTTCTTCCTAATTCGTAGGGTAAATATCAAAATCTTTCATATCTCTATTGGAACGTGCAAATGCGTCCTGGATCAAAATCGACTTCTAAATATCAATTGTTGAAAGAATAGGTCTTTTAAAAATGACCAGTTTAAAGTACATACATATAACACAGCCAGCGTAAACTGAGCACTCGTAGTAGATTTAACAAGCTTTATGAACTAGCGTTAATAAGCAATTCAGTAATTTTTAAATTTGTCAATCACACGAGATTTTTAAGATGTGACTGATGCCCATAAAATAAAAACATAAGGATTCCTTTCGTTTCTCGTGCGGAATGTCTTGGTTTTACTGTATTACTGTGAAGTATTCGGTACGCAACATGAGATTTTAACATAATTCTGGCATCTTTACTCGTCTTATCATTGAAATTGGCGTGATACAATGTAGGCTGGGGGAGTTTATGTGCGGCACGTAACACTCTGGTGTGAGATCTTAAGTAGTTCACTTTTCATGTTAGACTACCTGAGAAGTATATGATCAAGCTGATGACAATGCAACGACCGAAGATTTTATGCTGAGATTTATTTAGTTGTAAATTATATATGACTGAAATGCATACTGAATGCGGAAATGCGTAGTACTGTTTATTTTATTCTACATACCAAGTTTGGCCACAGCTCGTGTTCTGCAAACATTTTGTCAAGGTGATGAGAAAATACTATTATCGTTATTTCAACACTCGCTTTTAATGATGTATATAAGGGTATGAATAAAGCGTCTTTTTCAACAGGAGTCGCAGATAACGCTGATACATAAACGTGAACCACCGTTGTGGCACATGTATTGCACTTCTGATTTAGAGCGCAAATAAGTTACTTTCGCTGGTAATTGTTTCTCACATAGTTAATTTGGTTTTCCCCATGGTCAACTCAACTCTACTTCCTGGAAGCAAACTGGTTATGTTTCTGTAGTCACCCGCTTTCTCCCTTTTCCTTGTCAATAAAATCAGTTCCATCCAGTCACATCGTAACACGCAGGGAGGGCAGGAACTCGATATCGTTGTCAGATATTTTATGAGTCTTCTGTCAATTTGGAAATGGCACCTTATCCAGAAAATCAGACGGTACATGACAAACTTGAAAAAGCATACAAAATATCAATAATCATTTCAGTATTGAGCATTTTGCCGCATTCACATGTGGTGTTTTGCGGTTGACCAGGGCACTTGTATGAATCTCATCAAACGGCGGCTTTTAATTTTAAAATGGAATACTGTTTTTGAGGCTTAATCTAACATTTGACTCGAGGTTATATCCACATTCTAGAACGCGATTATGTTTCCACGTCGTCAGTTAAAACCGGAAATCTTAAACGTAGGTTTTTGAATCCTTCTGGTTTGCGAAAAACAACGGAAGTAACAGCTACTCGTCTAGCAGGAAACAAATTATCTAATGTTAACAGACCAAATTTTCCTAACGCATATTTTTAAAGTCGTGAGCTTTTTGAAAAATGAAAAAATGGTGAGCAAACATATACATGAATTAATTATAACCGAGGTATTTGAAAATATTCGAGACCGATCGGGAGTCCATAATCATGAAAATAAAATTTGCAATGAATCGGTTATAACAAGTTTTTGGTAAAGTTTCGCTTCTGAACACAGAAGCTTCGTCAGACCAAGGGTGTCGGTACGAACAGTCTTCAGGTTTAAATGGCATTTTCTTGACCAATCCTGAGTTCTCTAAGCTAGACAGGGGAAATCAAGATAATTGATCACACCCCCTAATTGCTGTGTTAATCGGTAATTGTTTATTTAGTGTACAGGTGTGAACATCGTCTGCTGACACACTGCTTACGTAATCATTAGGTGTTATTATCGTTAATCTTTATCCGCTGTAGAACCGAACGCCTGATTGTTGAGATATCTGCTTAATAACACCTAATGATTACGTAAGCAGTGTGTCAGCATACGCTGTTCACACCTGTACACTTAAAAAACAATTAGGGATTAACACAGCAATTAGGGGTGTGATCAATTGTCTTTATCTCGCCTGTCTATCTTAGAAAACTCAAGATTGGTCAAGAAAATGCCATTTAAACCTGAACACTGCTCGTACCCACACCCTTGGTCTGACGAAGCTTCTGTGTTCAGAAGCGAAACGTTACCAAAAACTTGTTATAACCGATTCATTGTAAACTTTATTTTCATAATTATAACCAAATTGTCAATAATGTTTATCAGTTATATTGTTACACGGAAGTTACGCATAAAAGCTTTGATTTGCTAACATGTTTCAAAACAAATCTTACATTGTGCCATGAATAATAAGGTGTCAAAATCAGCATTTCAATTTGCATAGCTCTCACGTTTAAACAAGATGTTATTTGCAATTACAATGCTTCTTTTAGAAGCAATGCTAACGTGAAGATTTCTATTCTCATTCATTAACAACTTTGATATAAAAGTGATATCGGATTTTCAGTTTAAATGTAATCAATATTGAGAAATGAACATCACATCAACGCCAGTGATACATAAATGAAGCAATTAAGCGAAAACTGGGGTAATGTTTATCAGAATATTTCTATCAATGGCGTCATTGTTGGCTTCCTTCGGTCGATGTCGACCATGGATTTACATTACAATCGCATGAATTTTCATGTTCTACAGCTTTTCGAATGAATAAATAGTTAGGAACATTCTCTCCGGCAGCGCTTGCAACGATAATCAGAACTCCGAATAAATCCTGAGTTAAAACGCAGGCTAGGCAGCTATTAAAAATATGACAATGTGAATTCGTTTATATTTTGTTTATTGATTGATGTCAAGATTGATTTAGCAATAATGAGAAATTGGTTTTAGATTAAACCTGACTGTTTGTATATCCAAAGGGAATTGGGTACATTTTTTGACATTTTGCTCGTAGGAGATTTATTCGGGCAACAATTAGCTATCGCTAAATATTTTGAGGAAGTTTTCCTGTGTTTCAACTTGATTACTCGCTTTGTATTGTATCCCCACGGGTGGTCTATACATTTTTCTAAAATTTATATATACATATATATATATATAGATATATATATATATAACACACATCTGCGAGGTCACCAATTAAAACTTTACCAACAGCATAGCAGGTTGAACTGCCGCAAATATGCATTTTCCGTTCGCAATGTGCAACTGTGGAACAGTTTACCTACTCATGTGGTACAATCTGGAACTGTTGAAGTTTTCAAAAATCACTAGATATCCACATGGAAAAGTATGTTTTTTGTGTTTGACAATAATCTAACAATATTTTGATATTTTTACCATCCGACCCGATGTACATTTTTGTGGGTCTTGTAAAGCATAGCTTTTTACCTGCATATAATCTATGAATAAATAAATATATTATATATTACGACGTTATCGAATTCACATATTCACAAACACTATTTTTTACAAATCTAAAATTTACAAAATCTAAATGTCAGAAATACAGTTAAGCAAAAATGTTGCAATGTAGAAACAATTCATCGAAGATTATCAAACAGGTATTTTGATTATTGTTTTATAAGTCAAAATTCATGTTCTAAAAGCAACAGACTCTACAATAACCACAGCATTGAAACATAAACTGCGCAACATGTAGGAACTATAAACAATATTTGAATGTAAAACCATTGTTGAATAAAGACAATACGAACAAAATGTTCGATCACATGTGCATGTGAATAAGTTTAAACACATGGCCATGTGGTAGAATGCGGAGAACCATGTTAGATTAATCGTGTTCTAATCGCGTTTCCAGTCCTACAATCTTTTACATTGTTTACACAGTCTTCGATGACACTTGATGCAACAATAATTACTTCAACTCCGTCGTTTCAAATCCACCTGTCTACCACATACCAATTCCCTTCTGGAGTCAACCTTTAAAACGATAATCACGTTAATCAATGAATCTCAAAAAGAAAGAAAACGCCAGTCGGTCAATTTGTATTTTACGTGCAAGAAGAAGAATAAAAAGCGTGTGGACACCAAAATATATTGGTCGTTTATAAGCGCCTTTGTGACTCTGTATTTGAACATCGTGATTCTTTGTGAAAACCCTATTCAACAGTGGCATACAAGTATAACTTTGTTTACCACTATACCATTGTTTCATGGCTCAATGAACCTGATATTAATGTTTTCACCTGATGAAAGCTAATAGCCAGAAACCGGTCGTGGATTGTTACAGCATGGGGATGTGAGCGCCAAAATAAAACACTTTTATCTTATATAGGTTAATCTCATATCCGCAACACTTTCTTAAACCTGTTTGCACCGGTTTCAACTTTAATTTGATTCGTCAATCGATCTCGTGCCAAACAGTTTAATCTATGCATTCACCACGTAGAGATAGTTAACCGATCGTTTAACAATGGTTATCATGATCCATCTGCGTTTTTTTCCAAACAGGTTTGTCATGCATTTCATCGAAAACTCAAATTCTGTCGGATGTGCGTTTGTTCTCTTTAGTCTTTGCTGCTCGTGCGTTGTCCTGGAGGTTGATGTGCCGTACATCGTCTCAGAGTTT
>JACCGJ010004186.1:0-25094 GCA_013407085.1 Atriophallophorus winterbourni | reverse complement strand
CATTCGCCTCTGTGTAACATCAGCCAAACCTAGTATGGCCATTCGCTCTTGATATGGGACGTGTTGCATCCCATCAACTAGCTTTGTTGCTCGGTGGTAAATTCTATCCAAGAGGTCCATGACTTTGCGCAGCCACGCTGGGATCAAATACTCCATCGTTGGATGAATGTAATGCGGGGAAGTGTTTTGGGCGTGAACCGCCCAAAAATTCTCCTCAGGATTCCTAATATACCACATGCCCGATTAAACACTTTTCGACAATGCATATTCGGTTTCAGGTTATTAGTGATCCAAATCCCGAGATCATTCTCAGCGGTGGTCCAAGTTAGGTTTTCGTGGCCTAGATGATGTATGTGGTCGTCATTTCGGCCAAGCTGTAACATATTACATTTGCGTAAGTTAAACGGCATTTGATCTAATAGGGACCGGTGAGATAGAGCATCCGAGTCCTGTTGTAGCATCAAACAATCTTCAGTAGATCGGATTTGCTTCCATAGTCGTCAGCAAAAAAGAACACGATTGTGACGAGGGTGCTCTCGTCCAAGTCACTTGCCTTGACACGTTTTCCAAATAATCAACAAGCTTAGAGGGCATGTATCTATGACATTACAAGACTGATTCATGTGCAGTCGGTTATATCACGCAAACTGATGTACCGTCAGCGGGCACGACCTAGATAGACCAAGTAAAAGCAAAGTGGCAGTCAAACCCGCCGGCAACTGAATTTTGCATGGTTACATGCACATTAAGAGGTACTACTCATCCGTTTAACAAGCTCACGCTCATTCTATTTGTGTCCCCGCCAGATTGTACGTAACATGGCAACATTGGATCATCCGTGGGTAAGTCATCGTTCGGTAAACTTCACCGCAGAATTGTCCCCATGGACGTCCAACGATGCGTCATCTTTTCCATCTTGGTCGTTTGGGCACCGGATGAGAAGGACGGGGAACACTTTTATAACTCCGATTTTTTACCACCCCTGTCAAAGATTATTTTTTTATTGTCAACTTCAATCCACATTTACCTGTTTTTTTGTTCTCAGGCTGGGGCATTGATAGAGTTTTGGTTATTCATTGTGTTCCAAAGTAAAACCTTCACATTTCGCACAGCAATGAGTACCGTCTTGCGGGAATTTTACTAAGCGTGTAAAAGAATTAACATCGCTTTGAACATTCTTTTCTTCTAGTCGAACCTTAACGTAGGTAGGTAGGTAGGAAAGCACAAGTCTGATCCAGGCAATGTGCCGCACAATCAGAGACTGCACGTGGGCTAAGATGGTATGGTATAGTATGAAAGCACAAGCCTGAAACAGATTCTTTTTGCGACGCCACATCCTGATTGGCGTAAATCTCGGGGTGGCCAAACCGTCACATGGCATAGGCAGTTAAAAACCTTTACTAGTAACCTTTCCAGAGTAGGCGCAGCGCGTCTTCCAGGCTGGTGTCCCCGCGATTATAGCGCAATGGTTAGTTACGCTTCAGGATAGGTCCCGAACGAGCGTCAAGCATCTAAGCATCTTCTTGGAGTGTTTGCATAACCTTGTATGTTGTCAAGCGGAGTGACGAGAAAAGCTTGTTATGATGCATGACAGTGAAAGCCGCAAGGAAGCTGCCGTGCTGATGTTGCTCTACTCGTTCACGAAACTTGTTGAATGCATGTTCCATTCGAGGTGTAGGCACCTCTTCCCAGTTTGTTTGTGCTTACTCTTCTATATCATCCGTAGTTATTTAAGTCACACCCTTCCCCATCTTTTTTGATTTTACTTTTTCATGGTTGTATGGCAGTTAAGCATTCGGTACGTGCTACCGGTGTATTGCCGTCTTTGATTTGATGAGCTTAAGCATTCTCACTGGCTTGACTAACCGACCGAAGCAATAACGGGTAGCATTGGTTTTTGTTTAATGTTTGCTGTTGATCAGATTCAATTTTTCAGTTATCACATTTATGCATGCAGAGCTTGATGGGAAATAGCAAAAAGCGTTACCGGAAGGCAAAAATGTATTTCCATCACATACCGCACGACCAGTTTGTACTCATCAGCATGCTCATTCACTTGATACAGTGGAATAATGGAAGAGAAGTTGCGTTTGTATGCCAATGTTGGATCTTACTGTCCCTACCTGATGAGCGCACGAAACCGGTCGTGGGGTGTGTGATGGAAATGCATGCAAATGAGCATTTCAGTACATGTGATTGAACAGGTTGGTTGTGCCTACCATATCCAATAGTGATAAACGGAAGGCATTGAACGATACTTCCTGTTAACGTTTTTGACGCAGTACCACCCAGCGACTTTTCGGTAAAAACGATCGTTTGGATAGGATGATTTGTAACGGAAAACATTCTACGATTTGTGCTAAAATGCTTCGTAGCAAAACCCAGAAAATAGTTGAGAATCCAATATCACGGTTGCTAAAAGTTAATCTCATGTTGAAAATTAAAACGAGATTAGACAAGTTCATGAGGATGAACGTTTCGACGATAGACTGACTAGTTCTTTGCGTATCCACGATCCAATCTGAAATATAAAAAAATCAATAATACGTATTTCAGACTGCGTCGCCTGTGTACAGCGTACGTGTGTGTATAAATAAACGTAAAGGATGATGAGCGACGTAGATATTAAAAAACAAACAACGACACATAAATTGCGCTGGTTAGGTCATGTATCGTGAAAGGAAAATATGCGTTTTGCAAACGCGGTTTTGCTTACCGTCCATAGTGGCGTTTGTGTAACAGTGGTCAGACTCTGACTTGGCTGAAGCAGACGAAGAAATTGACCATTAAACTAGCCCCATCACCCAGGATGGGGTTCGATACTTTATTTTTGTGCCACCATCTCCTCCTGGAGGAGATGAAGAGTCTTGGGAATTTGGGTACAAAGCTGCGTCCCCAGCACCACTCGAATGCACGGATGTTCAATCGTGTAGTATCTTGTGCTGTGCGACTAACACCGTGCTAAATTGATTGGCCAGAGTTAGTGAGCTCCATAGTGAAACAGGCTGGAGTCTCACTACCATTTCCTGTTTCTTTATCTTCCTCATATCTGTCTACACCTGGGCAACCTGACAGTATCTTAGCCTACGTGCAGTCTCTGACTGTGCGGCACTTTGCCTGAAGCAGGCTTGTGCTTTCATACCATACTCGAATGCAGAGTACTGTAGCAAGGGGCCGTGCTTTGGTTTGAAATGCCGTAGCAAGAAACAAACGCAAAGATCACAAACCCGTCTCCAAATTCGTCGTTCTTGAGCATGCTCCAAAGAACTACAAGCTAAGAATCACCGTATAGATGAAAAAATAGATAAATAGGGAATCACAAGCGGGGAATATTTGACATTGTTGTGCGATTCGGTCAAACAAGACAGCTATTTAAGGAGCTAAATGCCGTGTCGCGGAATGCGTACGATTTCTCTCAGCGAAGACTGCAGTGGTTCCGTTTTGCGTTGAGACTGGACCTTAACGTGGTGCGATGGTTTGTGTACCTCCGTGACGCATCGAGCAATGCTGGGTGGTGTCTTTCGGGCATAAGCAGAGCTACTCATACCAGGAAGGATAGATGTCCATAAGGATGATGACTGTGGTGGTTTGGACACGTCCTCCGAAAGACAGACTCAGCGCTTACGAAACTTGATCGCAACGGAATTGGTCACAGCGTCAAGGCGGTTAAGTCAAGACCTGGAACCGGCTTCAATGAAGCCGGTTAATCCACAAAATGTAACGTAAATTAAGCAAGCCTCGTTATTAGTGGCAAGCGGTGGGACCATGGAACTCAGTGTGAAATGCTCAAACTGGCTGAACGTAGACGCTACGTATATGTTTTGGGCCGATCGTGTATTCATAATGCAAAGAAATTTGAGTGGAATCGGTTAGAATAGTTTTTGGGTAACGTTTCACTTCTGACACAGAAGCTTCGTCAGACCAAGGGTGATAGTCAGGACAGGGAACATGATTAAGTAGTAGTCAACCCACCCACCCTAATTTGACCTTACCGCTAAACAGCCTATAGTACGCCTACAGTGTGTCACGTCTCGTGAAAATGACCAGGATTAGTGGTCGATTTTCCCCCTATTGTGCATCCATATCAATCTAATACATGTTAACACGGTCAATGTCAGTTGACACAGCGGTCCAGATAACATACATAACTAACGGGGCTAAGGTTAAGCTATTTTTGAAGAAAAACGAAATCTAATTAACTGGTAGGTATAAGGTGAATAACAACTATTTACCTTTGCATCAGTGCCGAGCACCAGATTGTGTAGATTTCTACCCCATCCACATTATTGACCGCCAGTTGTTCGGCACTGATGGAAAGTAAATAGTTTTTATTCACCGTATATCTGCCAGTAAATTAGATTATTGTTTTTCTTCAAACATAGCTTAAACTTAGCCCCGTTAGTCATGTACTATTACGCATGTGGGCCGCTGTGTCTACGGTGCCACTGTTTATAAAATACTCCCATATGATGAGCGTCTCAAATAGCCTCTGACAACCAAGTCCCGAGCGCGGCGGAACTGCTTCTACCAACAAGAGAAGGGGCGAGAGCGAGCGACTGGCGCCTGAAAACCTGTTTGCTTCGGGCAGATGTAGCTCGTTAGCCCGGTAGGGCGTTTAATCTAAGGGAAGGGAAACCCTGATTTGTAACCTCCGCTACCTTGCGGGATAACCGATCGCGGGAAAGGCTTCGGGAGAAAACCCTGAGGAAAAACCTGGAACAGAGTCTTGTAGACCACCTCTTTCTGGCAACTCCTTGCTGCCTTCAGGTCGCACTTGGTTGTGCAAAGGGTAGAGAAGCTGACTCGAACAAACGCCGAGTGGTGCTGGGGACGCCGCTTTGTACCCAAATTCCCAGGAATCTTCAATGAAGCCGACTCATCCTCCAGGAGGAGATAGTCGCACACAAGTACAAGTGTGTCAACTCATATTGACCATGGTCACTTGTATCAAATTGACGTGGATACACACTGTGAAGAAAATGGACCACTGATCCTGGTCATTCCCACGAGATGTGACACACTGTAGGCGTACTATAGGCTGTTTAGCCGTAAGGTCAAATAAGTGGTGGTGGGTTGCTTAATCATGTTCACTGTCCTGACTATCACCCTTGGTCTGACGAAGCTTCTGTGTCAGAAGGGAATCGTTACCCAAAAACTGCTCGCATTAGACTCACTTCATTCAACGAATCCAATACCAGGTCACCTTCGAACTTGTATCCTTTCTTGATCAAGTGGGCCACCACCGATTCAGTGGCAACGTTGCCTGGCGCGCCGGGACCAGCGTACGGACAACCTCCGAGGCCACCAATGGCTGAATCCACCACGTGGACATTGTGACGGTCAAGCGCCACGGAAATATTTTCCAACGCTCGACCACCTGTCTCGTGGCAGTGAACTGCTATCGCTTCAACCGGGCATGATCCAACGGTGTTTATTAGCATGGATAGTAGGGCATCCATTCTGAAAAACGAGGATGTTTGACAGTGTTCCCCAAAAACGTTTCCATCGTACGAACGAGAGCATCAAACTTACTTCTCCGGTGTCCCCGAACCAATAGTATCCCCGAGTGAAATTTCGTAACAACCCTTCTTCCACAACAATTCCGCAACTTTGGCCACACTTTCTGGAGCCACCTCACCTTCGTATGGGCAACCCAGTACACATGAGATATACCCACGGACTGGAATGCCATGTGCTTTGGCAATATCAAAAACCTGCGCCATGGAAAAATAGACCGGTGTAACGATGATACAAGTGTTTCGATTGATGCGAAAATATGAAACTGAAACGACAGGAACACTTTGGATTGAGTCCGTGTAGTACCGCTCGGCTAACACCTTGCTAAATAGATTTGTAATCAGTAACAAGCTGCATGCGGAAACAATTTTCAGTGACATTTCTTTATTATATATCTGAATGGGCAACCTGACAATATTGTAGCACACGCGCAGTTTCTGACTGTGCATTATTTTCCTTGGATCCTGGTTCGTGATTAAGTACGGACCTATTAGTCTTACTAGCAAGCTTACTTAGATCCCCGGGCGACATATTCGGGATAGCATCTGTTGCAATCTAGTTGAATGTTATTCGCTGAATTCTGTTCAGCACCAGGAATTCCTGTAATAAATGTCTTGCCAAACAACCCTCTCTATCTAAATGAGGTATCCAAGAGGCTGGATGGAGGTAAACGGGTGGAAGTTTTGTACTTGGACATTTGTAATGCTTTTGACTGCGACAGCTTGCAGTTAAATTCAGTTTTGTGGGAATCGTCAGCTTCCAAAACACCGGATAATACACTTATTAATCAAAATATATTTTTGTCTCGTCTATCTAGTCCTGGGCAACCTGACAGTATCTCAGCCCACGTGCAGTCTCTGACTGTGCGGCACTTTGCCTGGATCAGGCCTGAACTTTCATACCATACCATACGGACGTCGTGTGTACGCAAAGCCCCGTCCCGACAAAGTATTAAGCGAAAAATATACTAAACTGAGATCAGCAATGCAGACAATCACAACAATTACATATATTTGAGTGTCTGTTACGAAACTACGGAGCACTATTGACTAAAGCCGGTATAATAATAAAATACAGTAGTGTAAATAGGGAGGATGTAAGCAACGCTCTACCTGTAAGCTAGGTTCCGTCCCCTGTACCTCAATGGCGCAAAACACATCAAAAAGAGGAAGAATGAAAAACTGTGATCGGTGTCAAAGCAATAAGATATCAAATGCCGTTCTGCAGCTTCAGCCAGTAAGCGTCGATGTCAACGCCATGATTGGAAAACAGAGATTTCCCATTCACAATAGGTGGCATAACCCACGAAGTCTATGCATGTGAAAATTTTTGATACCTAAGTCCCTACCAATGAGTCATGCACTGATGTGCAATCGTGCAGTACTTATGTGCTGTGCTGCTAACAGCGTGCTAAATTGAATGGCCAATGGTAATGAGCTGCATGCTGAAACACGCCGGAGTCTCACTACCATCTCTATTATCTGTTTCCTTTCTCATATCTGTCTAGGCTTGGGCAACCTGACAGTATCTTAGCCCACGAACAGCCTCTAACTGTGCGGCACTTTGCCTGGATCAGGCTTGTGCTTTCATACATCATCATCATGGACAGCATTACACCAAGTAGCAAGTACTAAATACTTAACTGCCATACAACCATGACATCGTAAAATCTCGAAAAGATGGTGAAAGGTGGGATAGAAGATGCTAGTGAAGCTATAGAAGATTAGGCACTGGGATGAGGTGCCTATACCTCGAATCAAACACGCATTCAAGAAAGTATTGTGCACCAGTAGAGCCCGACAGGTTTCTTGCAGCTGACGCACTGTGACGCACCATAACAAGCTTTTCTCCTCACTTCGTTTGACAACATACAAGGTTAATCAAACATTCCTAAATGGCTGCAAGACCGCCACCGAAGATGTTTTTGAGCCATATCACTGAAGATAAGAATTCGATGCGACTTGGGACCCCAACTGCCAAAGCCTTCATCTGCTTGAGTCAAGCAAGAGTTGGATTTATGAGAGTAAAACGAAACCGCGTTCAGAAAACGATGATTTCCCATTAGCAATACCTACGTATGAGCATAAACGTGATACACCATTTGATAGGGAAACGATAACAATGAAATGGGATAAGGGTGTATACCATCATCATCATCATCATGAAGCACAAGTCTGGAGCCAGACAAAGTGCCAAGCAATATGAAGCAGGAAAAGCAGATAAGCAAGGGCGTGGAAAAGGGAAAGCAGGCAAGCGGAATACGCAAAAGCAAATGCACAAAAAAGCAGCTTTTTTTGTAGTTTCACTGCATGCGATTTTTTTGGTTTTTTTGTTTTGTTTTTGTTTTTTTATGTAAAATAATACCGAATAAAAAAAGTTATGACACACATAATAAAATACACTGGCGCCACTGACTTCGGTTTGTAGCCATATCGCGTAAGGTTTCCAGCCAACTATTAGGTGGAGCTTTTGGACCCCACCCAGGCAAACGAATACGCCCAACTGAACCTAGCGCTACGGTGAGTTTCTTCATCCCAACGCGCCACGTCATGGACTGGCCACCCGATCTTTTCTCCCAGCTTCTGTCAGGCTCTGCGAATAAGGCGCGGTACGGTTAACGGTGAGTAGGCATTCTTAATACATGTCCCAACCATCGCAAGCGAGCAAGCATCAGCATTTCTCTCAGTCCGTGGCCACCTGGTCCTAAAACCCGCTTGCAGACATCTATATTTGTAACACGAGGGTGTATAAGGTACGGACTGGGAAACATGCCATTATCCAGCACACGAAACAGTCTCAGACTGGCGGCACTTGACTGGATCACGCTTTGTGCTTTCATACATAATATGAACAGTACACACCACAGTGGAAGTCCGGCAGGGATCCTCAATGGCCGCTGGTAAAAAAACGTAATGTAATATATATATATAGTATATAATTATATATAATTATATTATATAGATATAGAGAGAGAGAGAGAGATGATGTACCCTTTCCACTGATGTCCGTTCATGGTCAATGTGTCGAGGAAAACTCTCTCCTCTTGCAGCCCCTCCAGGCAAGCGCGCCCGTCCTATCTTGGCTAAACCAGAAGTAAACCTTTTCAAACCAATTTTCCAATATAGCGGCTGACCACTAGCCATATGTTTCCAGCTGAGGCATAGAGCGCTCGGCGTGGTAACCGTTCAGGTTTCATGTGCAGAGCATACCCCTGCCAGCGGAGACGACGTCCGTTAATGGCTGACCTCAGAGTTGCAAACTTGGTGTTGCCACCGAACGTGAGCAATCCTTCGCAAACAACGTTGGTCGAAGACCTCAAGCCTCTTAACGTCTTCTGCGCGAACTGTCCAACATTCACTCCCGTGAAGCAATACTGTCCTTAGGAGTTTGAATATATCCTTCCATTCTAACTCAACCTCAAATCAAGTCTCTTCCAGAGGCACTTAAGTTTGGTGAATGCCAGCCTGGTCTTAACAATTCTGAACTTGACTTCCTTCTCTATCCGACCCCCAGCAACCACCAAACTTCCTAGGTAGTTGAACTGCTCAACATGATCAAGAACAAAATCATTTATAGACAAAATTGGCAGTTGCCATGAACAGTCCTGAAGGAGCACTTTCCAATTGCTCGGTGAAAAAATAGCTCATACTTAGATGCCTCTATTGCCATCCCATTCAAAGCCTGTTGGATAAATGTAAAAGTAAGACAATATCATCACCACAATCCAGGTCATAACACGCCCACCAGGAAGGAGTTCAACGCCACCCGTAGAGAAACTACTAAGAGTACTCCGGGGGACGTCCTCGATGTCACAGTTGAACGGGGAGTTTGGACGGCCTTGTCTTACAATTGTAGTAGTGTTGAATGGAATTGAAAGACTATTGTGCGCCCTTACCCACCCTATCGAGTGAGCGTATAAATTCCTTAGTATAATGATGTGCTTCGATGGGACTCCATTGCGAAGTAAGCAGTTCTATATTGCGGATCTGTCGACCGAGTCAATGATATGGTATGAAAGCACAAGCCTGATCCAATCAAAGTGCCGCACAGTCAGAGACTGGAAGTGGCTAAGATACTGTCAGGTTGCCAGGGTCTAGACAGATATGAGGAAGAAAAAAGAACCGAGTCAAAGGCCGCTCTAATATCCATAAACACTACCATGGTTGGTCGCCGATACAGGTGTCGGTGTTCTAGCAACTGACGCAGAACGAAGATCTAGTCTACACATCCGCTTGCTTTTCTGGAGAAGTGTTCTCCGGAATCGTGATAAGTCTGTGAAGGATGGCGACCAGTATCGTAACTACCACTGGGATAAGCGAAATTCCGTGATAGTTGTAACATTCGTTCCGTATCTTTTTTATGAACTGGTATTATCAGGTATTCACCCCAGGAGGCAGGTACCCTTTCATCCAACCAGACCTTTGAAAACAGCTCGTGCAATTCTGTTACGACTATCTCGCCTAATTCCTGAAAAATACCGGGTGAAGTTCATCGCGTTGTCTTTTTAGAGATTGGTTCTCTCTTCGTATTTCTTCGATACTGGTCGGGGCTAGCGACCTTGTCCATTGCAAAGGAGATTGGGGGATGTCGCCGTGTTTAAAGGAGGGTGTTGATTAAACTACATCTACATCTTTCTTAACGCCCATGAAAGTTCTTTATGCGAGAACCATCAACCTCGATAATGGTTTCACTCTCGTCTCGTTGCTTAGGCCACAGATAATAATCAATTGGTAAATCCGAAAGAAAAATTCAGTCAAGAGTATTCGGTCTCAACTATTTCGGTAAAAATTTGATCAAATAAGACAAAAGTTGTTAAAGCTCTCGTTGAAATATGAAAATTAGCACACGCGGAAGGAAAATTACGGGGACCGAACGAATAAATCTCAAACATAAGAATTACCCCTTCAAAACGGTGGATACTGTCTTCGATTGAACAATTGATATTTTGTTTGGCGAAACTCTCTGATGCCGCCGTGAACACCGCCACCTCATCCGGTTTGACAGTGAGCGCACTGCGAAGTCCCTGAACGTTTGGAACCAAGACGGAGTAATGTGTGAGCGGATGTCGTTCAATAAGTTGCAACACTTGTGCCGCGTCAGCCAATTGAGGAACCCACTTTGGGTTGACAAAACTAGTCACCTCGATGTGTCGAATTCCGGCGGCGGACAATCTATGAAAGCAGCATTAGAAAGTATCAAAGCCATGGATAACTTGTTGACCAACTCGACTTTCAACTTCGTGGGAACCAGAGTCTTTTCGTTTTGTAGACCATCACGTGGTCCGACTTCAACAAGTTTTATGGTTCTGTTTATTGTCGATTGATGGCGTGACGTTGAACGATATAGGAGTAAAGGATGACGAGTAAGTATCCGTGGAAAAGTGAGCATGCTGGATCACTGAACAAAACAAATAAACAGGAAGGTATATAATGAATTATAAGGATATATATATAGTGCCACAGAGTCTGATACACTGCAAGAATGAAATGACAAGTAGCGTCGTAGTCACAAATAGCATGTGAGCTTAGATACATCCAGATTGCGTAGAGATGATGATGAAGATGAAATAAAAAGGCTGATCGAGGCAACGTGGAGCACAATCTTAGACTGCGCGTGGGCCAATATGCTGTCAGGTTGCCAATGCCAGTTGAGAAATCAAATAGAAATGGCAGTGGGACTACAATGTGTTTCCGAATACAGCTCAGTATCAGAGGCAATGCAGGTTAGCTGCACATCCCTGCTTAGAGTTAGGCAGATATAATAAGAGAAATAGCAGCGCGACGATTGCGTAGTACCACATGCAGCTCTGTACCAGTGGCAAACCAATATAGCACAGTATTGCCTGCAAGAGGTGTAGATAAAAGAAGAAACAAAGACGAATAGTATAAATGAAACAACTTTTTGATCCTTCAAGTTAAAAGTAAAAAACCTCAGCGAAACTGATGGACATTTGGAAAAATTTATTGAGAGAACTGATTGCCTCCTTATAATATCAATGATAAAAATAACGATTAGAGAAGAATAAAGAAAAATAAAGAATCTTCCTCATTTGATGCTGCCCTCAATACAGTTGACTGATAATCTACATTTCACCCAGGCGCACCCACCAGAACATTACCCGGAGCATTTTAACATGTTTGCAAATCGAACGTGATTTTTTATATCGATATCGTTATCTTGGTTTGTATGTATGTATGTATGAAAGTACAAGCTTGATCCAGGCAAAGTGCCGCACAGTCAGAGACTGCACGTGGGCTGAGATACTGTCAGGTTGCCCAAGCCTAGAAAGATAAAACAAAAGACGTATGTTTGCGAAAAAGCAGTGTGGAGCTAATTGAAGAACGGTTCAAGTTGGCAACCGTTATATGTTGCGTAAACATAACAGTATAACCCCAGGGATTTGACTATAAGCAAAATTAAGCACCCTGAGAGTCGCTTAGATTTTTTGTAATAACTAATTGCCTGACGTGAGATTTTCAGAGAAGTTACAAGCATTTATCCACCAAGGAAATCTTTAGACATTGCGCATCCCGTCACGAAACTATTAGGTTTATTCGAGGAGACAGCTTACTCTTCTGAGAAGCATCAAGGCAATGCGTTGTTGCACAAAAACAATAAGTGGTTCAAATATACCGTCAATCAATATGGTATGAAAGCACAAGCCTGATCCAGGCAAAGTGCCGCACAGTCAGAGACCGCACGTGGGCTAAGATCAATATGAATCAATATGAATCTTTCGTGTAAAAAGAAATTGATATATAAATATGGCAAGTTGAATGTGGTGTACCACAAGGATCGGTTCCTGACCGACGTCTATTTTTGTTATTCTTTAGGGAGATCGCGAGAGCAATAAAATCACTATTCCTCATGTTCGCTGAGGATAGCAAAATGTCGCGCGAGATTTCCTGCCCTGATGTTTTGCAGTCCGATTTATATTCACTTTACATCTGGTATGGCTTTTTCTTCTGATATCCCGTTTAAACATCTTCACAACAAGAATCATGGGTGAGTTATGCTGACAAGGCCCTGAGAGTAGAGAACCACCACCACACCACTAATGGGTTAAAGTCCCAACGTCTCAACAAATGCTGATCCAACGCGCTTTGGAATAGCTGTTCTAATGGTAGGAGCGGAAGCTCGTTCGATGGCGAGTTCCAAGCGTTCAACACCCACGTGAATAGTGTGCTCGCATTGCTCGGCTTAGCTTTCAAGGTTTTGCAACTTAAGTACGTATGTACAAGCACAAGCCTGATCCAGGCAAAGTGCCGTACAGCCAGAGACTGCACGTGGGCTAAAATACTGTCAGGTTGCCCAGGCTTGACAGGTATGACAAAGAAAAAAGAAATGGTAGTGGGACTCCAGCCTGTTTCAGCGTGCAGCTCACCACCGATAACCAATCAATTTAGGAAGGTTAGCCGCACAGCACATAAGTACTGTACGATTGCACATCCGTGCACGTGCAACTTAAGTCCATGTCCACAAGTCCTCGATTCGCCTATTAATCCGAGGAACCGGAGGAACTCGTCACCATATTGGCCGAGAATGATGTTTTGGGTCATAAGCAGATCAAACCTTTCCAAGTTCTAGGAGGTACAGTTTGAACAAGCTCCGTTTATTTTTACGCAAGGTGGTGCATACTATGCATTTTCTTTTTCCCTCTTTTGTACCCTCTTCAATAAATCACTTTCACCTTTAGACTGTTAGAATGCAACGAGTAGCCCATATTCTAACAGTGCATCAACATATGCCCATAAGTGTGCCGAATGACCCACCGCATACTGGTAGCACTGCCTATTCTCCGGCAAGTGTCCGCCTTCGACGTCAAAGTTATTATATTATTATTACACAAGTCTTTACAGACGATGTGCCAACAAGTATACCATGAAGAGGGTACATGATTCCCTTAATCTTATTCCACTGTCACCACTTTAGTATACTTCCTAGAATGTATTCCCAAGCAGTATCACTGGAGCCTATGCGCATGACGACTGACTTGTCCTCATTTATAGGCAGTGACCAGCGATTAGTCCATCTGACCAAGTCATTAACTGCTCGTGACCATCGCGGAAACTGATAAATGCCCACGGTTTCAGATCATCATAATAGACAATCGATGACTACCGAGTCTAGGCCTGGGCAACCTGACAGTATCTTAGACCACGCGCAGTCTCTGACTGAGTAGCACTTTGCCTGGATCAGGCTTGTGCTTGCATACTACTACTGCACGGATATGCAACCGCTCAGCAATTCTGTGCTGTCAAGTGATTATGGGATAGAAGCCAACATTCGTTTTTTTCAGAATTGTTGCTGTTTAGTATACTTCGATGCATATCACGTGAAACGAATTAAAAGAAGCTTGATTTTGCTCAAAGTGAAAGTGTTAAAACTCGGTGCATTTTCTGTCGGATTTATCTGTCTTACACTTAAAAGGCATAAATCTAAACGTAACTGAAACATTCGCGTGAAAATTGAGCATCGTCTTGTGGGTCAGGCTTTTTAGCGGAAGGCACATTGTGGGTTCACTAAGTCCACCGAACGGACATGCTTAATATCGCGCCCACAAGCAACTTTGGAAATACATCATCATCATCATCACAGACAGCGTTACAAGACCGCCATTGAACACGGTTTCTGGACATATCCGGAAGTGTAACTAGCAATTGCGATATCTGATCGCGGGGACACCAGCCTGGAAGACGCGCTGCGCCGACTTTGGAAAGGTTACTAGTAAGTGTTTTAACTGCTTATGCCATGTGACGGTTTGGCCACCCCGAGATTTACATGACAATTGAGTATGCATCTCTAGCCTAGATTCCTGTCAAAAGCCGCCTTTGTGAGTGAAGATTACAGGGAAATGCCGCTACACGTTTGCAGATGCTGTCTACACCGACTTACTGTATTTCTTTTTAGACAGGGCTAAACTCAATAAAAATTACATTTGTGTTGAGGAAAAGCATCGTTATCTTAGCTAATAGCCTTACTATGTATGTTATCTGTGCTCAAACTTTCGTTTTTGTATGCAATTTCCAGTTTCGATTGTCATGGAGATAACAATAGCCATTGCCAACTTGGAGTTCGGAGCACGTTTTATTTTTTAGAAGTTTCGCCATTCGGAGAGTCAGGTCCAGCTGAAATTTTCGTCAATAGTCATGTTAACACAAATTGTGCACCGTCACTGGTAAAATAATAGATTACAAGCATGCTTGGTTCAGTCACATGCACAAGTGGTTCGGTGTGAAACTTTATTTATGTACAAAATCACCCTTGACAAAGAGAAAAATAGATTTAATATTGTACAATGCTCGTTTATAGGTTGCCCTTTTAACACCTTTCCCTTTAGTTCTTACCTTATTGAAATTTTGCTTGGGACGTTTGGGTTCGGAGTGGGCCTGTTATGGTCTCCTCTCTTGAGTTTATGTATAGCTCGCTTGAGTGTATCAATCAAATGTTCACCCTGACCGTTCGAATTTGGGTGTAGAAAGGGGTAGAATAAAATCCGATTTGAGCCCAGCATGAAGTAAAGTTTGTAACGATGTGCAATCGTACAGTACTTCTGTGCTGTGCGGCTAACACCGTGTTAAATTGATTGGCAACGTGTAGTGAGCTGCATGCGGAAACAGGCTGAAGTCTATACCATTTTTATTCTCTATCTAGGCCTGGGCAACCTGACAGTAATATCGCCCACGTACAGTCTCTGACTGTGCGGTACTTTGCCTGGATAAAGTTTGTGCTTTCATACCATCCACAGAAGAAACATGTATCACTGCTGACAGTAGAAAGAACATTCTGGCCATTTGAAGGTGAATTGGTCAAGGATTTAATCAGATTCTTTTTAGCATCCACTAATGCACAAAAATTCGGATCAGTAACGGCGTACGATAAAGAATGAGTCTGGGCAACTTTGAGAATTTTCACCTGTTCAATAGCCGAACGCAGATCCATTCATCTCATTTCTAACAAACGGAGGCGTAGTGTTTGAATGAATACCAGAAATGAAAGCAACTTGGACTGCCTGGTCGCCATGCTGTTCTGCCGTGACTTCTTGAATGTTACAATCCTTGGACAGTAAATTGAGCTTATGAACGAATTGACTGGTATTTTGCCTGGGTTTTTGTTTACTCGAAAACTAGCTGTGTCGGGCAAAGACTTCATTCGTTGGTTTCACATATGTTCCCTGCAAAACTGAAATGGCAGTTTCATAAGTGACACGGTCTGATATTAGACTATACACGTTCGGTGAAACGTAGTTGATGAGTGTTTAGTTTGTCAGGTTTCAGTTCAGCAATTGAGGTCAGGAAGTTAGAGAATGTGCAATACCAGTGAGTCCAATGACGTGAGCTATCTGGTGTGATCGGGTCAGTGTCGAATCGATTAGGTCTCAGGAAGCGATCCATTGATATTGATAACAAGTTTGATAAATTGTAGTGAGCTCAAGCGATCGGGAGAACGGTGAGAAGACAAAGGCCTTGAATGAAGGCTTTATCGAACTTGGAACAGGAGTACAGGCTAAAAAAACAAGGAAACAGTTTAGTGGGGTACAATAACGTGTACAAACAAATATACTACACTTTACATAATACCGCACAACACGGATTCCTTAAAGGCAGGTCATGTTTGACTAACTTGTTGTGTTTTCTAAACGTGATAACTACGAGAATGTATGATGGTATAGCGGTAGAAGTCTTCTATTGATTCAGTCAACCACAGGCACTTGCTTCTCAAACTCTCAGAAATAGAAGCATCAGGAGACCTACAGGGTTGGATTCGCGTATTCCTTAGTGACCGTTCCTGTACTGTTCTGGTGGATGATACGTACTCCGCATGTGCGCATGTAACAAGTGGGATTTCTCAGCGCTCAGTTTTTTTCGGCCTTTGCTTTTCTTCATCTTCACTGATGATCTAGATAAATATCTGCGCTCCCCGTTATGTTTGTTGTCCTAAAGATAGGACACGTGCACTTAATCCTGGCATGTAACCTGGTTGTCCCTACGCCCTCTGCCCACACGGAGTTCGGTTGGGTAAAATCTACTAAGGACTTAGGAAAAATAGTCCCCGCAAACTTTAAGTGGGCAGAGCATTTAATCATTTTGAGCCTCGATGTTTTCCTATTCTTTTGAAAGCGTTTCTTCTGCCACATTTGGAGCCTGGAGCCCGTGGTTGATCAAATACCAAAAGTTGTTGGAGGCACCTCAACGGCGTGCGACGAAACTTGTCAGAGGATTGTTCTTCATTCCATATCCTCAACGATTGGAAATATTGAAAATGTTTTCTGTGCAGTATCGCCGGACCCGTGGTGATCTTATCTATCTATATCAGATCATGTCCTCACCCACCCACCCGTGCTTTTCCCTATTCTCCCGCAATACCGAGATAACGCATTTGCGCGGTCACTCCCACAGACTTTGCTTGAAACAGTCCCGTATCAACTGCCGAAATTACTTTTTCTCTGTGCGTGTTTGTGCTCTTTGGAACAAATTACCAGAGGATGTGGAATCGGCTCCTTCCTTAACCGTTTAAACACAGAATCGACTCCTTCCTCCAAGAACTCCATTACAAAACCCCTTGATGACTAGCACGTACTACATTTGACTTTCTGTTTTATTTGTTTACAGGTCTAACGCAACCACGATGTCTCCGGTTCCTCTGCTACCGCCTCGCAAATTCGGGAAGACGCAATTTCCAAGCGAGTGTGGCCCGCTATATGGCCTTCCTGCCCCCGTACTAGATGATACTCCCTGTTTTATTTTCACCGCACTGTATATAACACCCTATGGTTTTTCTTAAGCTATGCTCTTACGCCACAAAAACTATTGCTCTATTATCCTCTTATAAAACTCGCTTCATATTTTCACTTTTGCTTGTTTTATTAAACACCATAACATCCTGCTGTTATTTTAAGCTTGTACGCTTTTTACTACAATAAACTATTGTTCCATTGTTCCATTGACCAATGTGCTGCTGTGGCACAAAGGGCCAAGATAGAAATTTTTCGGCTTCGATCGGTCCCCACGCCACTAGCATGATCAAGGTGATGCGATGCATAAACTAAGAAAATCATCTTTAAGAATTAGGGCTATTCTCGCTTAGATCTTAGAGAAAGCTTCCAATTTGTCAAAAGATTGAGCTACCTTAAAATCGATATCTTTTTTCGGTTGGTTGGCACAGGAGGGTACAGGCTCAACAAACCACATGTAACAGTGTCATTCAAGTATAACTTTGTGTACCATTTATCAACTGTTTCAAGGCTTATTGCACCTAATCTTACTGTTTCCACCAGAGGGCAAACAGGAAGAAACCGTTAGTGGCGTGAAAGTGCGGCTGACATTACGAACACAACCTCTAATTATTTGAAAAAAACATTTAGGTATCAATTTTAGTTGTAGTAGGAATTTTCAAGCACACATCTTGCACGCGTTTCGACTTGGTTGACTATCGCCTAGTGATACTGAAACTGCTAACGATAACAATCCTCTGTCAAGGTCACAATAATATACTTTGAATTTCCCACACTTCAGTTCAGTATCCAGTATCATAGGGCGATAGTCGACCAAGTCGAAACAAGTGCCCAGATTCTTTCAGAGGTGTGCTTTAAAACAGCCACCACTACCAGGATTGATTCGTAAGTAACACAGGCGTGTGTAACTGTGAATGGAAGATGGGAGATGTCTCATCACCGAAAGGTGAGAGGGTTATGCATGTTGCATGTCCAATAGAATGAAAAGACGATGGACAGCAGTTTATTTCCATAAATGCGAAAAAATGAAAAAGAAACTTTTTTGTGTTTCAAAATATTTTTCGAATATTTTTGTGTTTTTTATCATAAAAATGAGGGATTTAGTCTTAAGGGTAATGCTCCGGGAAGAGCTCCTGCCACCGTTCGTCCAGCCCATGTTTGAACGCAATTACTGAAGTTGCCAAGATTAGTTCTGCGGAAAGTGAGTTCCACGCGTTCACTATACGGATGCTAAAGAAGTGCGTTCTGGATTCGAGCCTGGTATGCTGTTTACTTAGCTTAAAACTGTGCACTCGTGTACCAACCAAAGGAGAGAACCGGAAGAAGTCATCGAATTCTAAACAACTTAGTCCTTTGACAACCTTAAAGGTCTCTATAAGATCCCCCCTAAGTTGCCTCCTCCTAAGTGAGAAAAGTCCAAGTGCTAATAGACGATTTTCATAATTGGTGTGTGCTAACCCCTCGATCATGCGAGTGGCCAGCTTCCGTACCTTTTCTAGCTGCACTATATCCTTCTGGTAATACGGCTTCCAAGCCTGGATACAGTATTCTAATTGTGGCCTTACTATTGCCTTGTAGAGGGGCAATAGCACCTCAGCTTTTCTGCAAGTGAGGGCTGAACGTTGTCGAAAGAGTTCCCTCCTGGCCCTTTGAGTAGCAGCAGCACATTGGTCAGCCCACTTAAAGTCTGCGGAGACTACGATTCCTAGGTGCTTAGTAGACTTTACCCTACGGAACTCCGTGTGAGCTGAGGGCGTAGACACAATCATGTTGCCTGCTAGTGTAGAGAGCAAGTGACTCTCATCTAGGTTAAGGGGAAGGTCCCACTTACCCGGCCATGCTGTTACAGCTTCCACATCACTTATCAGATCGGGGTTATCCGACCTACCGACGATTTTAACGTCGTCAGCAAACATATAACAGGGTGAGCGTAGTTGGCTGGCTAGATCATCAATGAAGATGAGGAACACCAACGGCCCCAAGACTGAGCCCTGGGGAACCCCACTCGTTACATGCGCACTTGCGGAGTAAGTATCATCTAACCTGACAGTAAAGGAACGATCGCTAAGGAATGCTCGAATCCAGCCCAGAAGGTTCCCCGATACTCCTATGGCTGAGAGTTTGAGAAGCAAGAGCCTATGGTTGACTGAATCAAAAGCCTTACTAAAGTCGAGATAGAAGACTTCTACAGCTATATCATCATCCATCCTCTTAGTAACCTCGTTAAGAAAGCTCAACAAATTTGTCTGACATGACCTACCTTTTAGGAAGCCGTGTTGTGCGCCATTCAAAAGAGAGTGTTTGGTTAGATATCCACATATTTTATCGCGGATCAATCTTTCCATAACCTTACATAGTACACTAGTGAGGCTAACCGGGCGGTAAATATTGACCGCCGAGGAAGCTCCTCCCTTATGGATAGGTACTACAACGGCTGTTCTCCAGTCTAAAGGAAGGGTGCCCTGACTGAGGGATGATGTCAAAAGTTCTGTGATCGGCATAGCTAACATAGGCGCTAGCAGTCTGATCATTCGTGGATGGATGCTATCGGGCCCAGCCGACTTGTTGTAAGGTAGGCTGGCCAATATATTCTCAACAATGTGTACCTCGAATGTAAGGTCAGTGCAGAGGGGGCGATCAGAGAGTACACATTGGAGTGATGGCGCAGATGCATTCGAGTTATAATCTCGGCGTTGCACGCCTTGAAAATGCGCGGAAAACAATTGAGCCTTTTCAGTGCTTGCAATGACGGCTGAGCCATCGTCCCTTCTCAAGGTACCTACAACTTTTCGTGTTGACCCTTTAGATTGAACGTAGCTGTAGTAAAGTTTCGGATGAGTATGTGCCTCTTGAGCGAGTCTCATTTCGAAAGAAATCTTTGCTCCACGTATCTGGGAAACAGCTATGTTTCGCGCTTCTTTGTAACGGGCCCAAGTCCCACATGAGGGAGTGAGCTTATAGCGCCTCCATTTTGCGTCACGGTGACGTACGCTACGGCAAACTGAGGCTGACCACCATTGAGGTTTACCATTTTGCGAACGGGTAAAAGAGGAGCGAATCGATCCTGAAGTTGAAGGATGTTTTTCTTGATCTGCCCCCACATCCCATCCACATGGTCAATGTTTTGCCATGGGAGTAGCGCTGCTGCCTGTAATAGGGAAGCAGGGTCGATCCTATGGAAGCTTCGAGACATCTTAAGTGGGGGTTTACCAAATGACAGAAGTAACTCGCAGGCTAACACTACGTGGTCGCTCTTTCCTTGTTGTGCAAGCAAGACCAAATTTTGTATACCGCTTTCAGAAGTTGAAATAACTAGGTCAAGAATAGACGGAGACTGACCCTCGCGGAATCTAGTTGGTTAGTTTACGTGATGGGAAACTGAATGGGAGTGTAACCAGTCCAGAAAATCGTTCGCGACTCCTGGGGCATGTGAGGTTTGGTACTCCCAGTTTATTTCGGGTAGATTAAAATCGCCGAAGATTACAACACGTGGTGCTACGGCTAAAAGAGACGAGAGCTTAATTTGCAAAAGAGCATCTTCTTCCAAACTAGTGCTCGGACTACGGTAGATGCAGCTTAAAACTATACGCGTGCATCCATGTATGAGCAAGGCAGATATTATCTACACATTCGTTGTAGAAAAAGAAATACTTTTCTCGAAGGGAATAGCGTTATCAATAAGGAGCAACGCCCCTCCTGCTAGCTTACCCAGGGGTCGATCGCTTCTTACGGCGCTAAACCTATCCGCGATTAGAGCTGGTATGTGGTCATCATGAGACAACCATGATTCCGTGACACCCACAATTTTGCAGTGGGTGTCGTCAACTCTACAGAGGAGTTCAGCCCATTTATTTCTAATGCTACAAGCGTTTGTATAGAAAAAAAGAGCACTATCGTGTGGGGCCAGACTCCCGGTGTTAGGGCTACCTAAGAGCTCTTTTTCCTCGGGCGTAATGCCCGAGGCTGCTTCGCGTTTTTTGAAGGCTGAATTTCATCAAGAGATACAGCATTCGTTTTTGAAGCAGACGACAACTCTTGGCATCTAGTTCCATCTTCATGGTCTGAGTCACTACAACTCATCCACGATTCATCCTCTCAAGGACGAAGCACGACAGTGGCGCACTTCAATGTTGGAGTATAATTCTCCTGTGTTAGCGTCATCGCAACACTGTTGTCATTTTCTAAGCTTCGACTCTGGAGCGAATTTGGTGAGCTACGAGTTACAGCTGACTCTGACTTTCTAGTTCTAATTGGGCTAAAAGTTTTCAGGTGTGCCAGGGTGTCAGGTTGTACGACGCATTTTCCCTCGACGCAGTTAAGCTTCTCTGCTTTCGAAAGGAAGTAGTCGCGATCACATTGCTTTGTGAATTTGACTACAATTGGCCGCGGCGATCTGGTACATGCGTCATTTGGGCCACCCCTCCATTTCCCGACCCTGTGAACTCGCTTCAGCGGAGTATTAGGTCGCATGCCTGAAGCACGGAGTAGGTCGATAACCTTTCTCCGATCGCTTTCCTTACGAGCCTTTGATTCTCGGATAAAAGGCTCAACCTGCGTTAAAATCAGGACATTTTTAGTTCGTGTTGATCTTACTTGGTTCCTGGCTTGCAGCTCAGCAACCACTTTTCCTAAATGGTGGACTTCCCGAGCTAGAGCGCGAACCTCCTTAGTCGGGCTGATGTGAACACCCCTATTTTCTTTAACTTTTTTCCATGGAGCCTTTGGGGGACAGGAAGATGGCGATGATTTCGCCTTCTGTGTTCTCAAAGGAGTGGTATGCTGGCTGGAGGTAGACGGGACCCCTGACCTAGCTACTTCGGCAAACGTTTTGGGTTTCGGAGATGGGCGAAAAGGAGAACGCTGACGTTCCTCGAGACGCTTACGCTCCTCAACCAAAGTTTCCACGGACTTCATGCAGTCAGCACATAGCCATGTAAGCCATCGATGGGCCGCATAAACCTTAAATTGTTCTGACGACAGTCCACAGCATTTGGGATGAGCCCAACGCAGGCACACGTCGCACTCTATACCTTTGGAAACCTTCTTGTTGCAGCTAGAGTAAAGGCAAAGAAAAGAATTTTGAATCATTTTGCTAATGTTATCGATGAATCAGAAATTTAATGAATTTCGACAAATTTAGCAGCGTGGAAACAACATTCAAACCGGGCGCGTTAATTATTTAGTTCAGTTCAGTTCAGTTCAGTTCAGTTTGCACAGGACAGTATGTGGCTGACAAGCCAATCGAGCGTCCAGAATTTCTTTCGGTGGAATGCTGCGGAGAAGCGCCCACCACTGCCAATGGGTCAATCCTTTTTCTCCGTGTGGAACCTCTGATGGTCGTAGGTCTAGGAGAATGTAGTTGGAGGAGCACCGCGCTATAATCGATGCACTGCCAAAAGGTAATTTTCTTTCTTCTCTGTTTGCAATCTCTGATGATCGCGGTGCCAGGCGCTGTAGTAGTAGGATGGTAGTAGGACAGCAACGCGCAATAATCGATGCTGGAAAAACGACAAGGCAGTTTCTCCTCACCAGCACGGTGAGAGGTCAGCTGATGGAGAATCAAGAATAGGAAGATGCTCTAAAATTGCCACAATGAATAGCGAGCAAAATGGAGGACAACCTAAGCATGATAATCATGGGACGTAATCAGAGAATAACTTACCCCAGTCACGGTCTAAACCCTGCTTGAAAGTTGAGACGGAACTACAGGAGATAAGTTCTTCAGGGAGCTTGTTCCAGAAGTTGACCACCCTGAAGCTGAAAACGTTTTTCCTAGAATCTAGTCGACATCGTTCCTTAGCGAGCTTGAGTGCGTGTCCGCCGGTGCCCAGCTTAGGACTTAAGGTAAAGATGTCATCTGGATTAACGCCGCTTAAACCCTTTAAGATCTTAAAGGTTTCAATCAAATCACCTCTCAAACGACGACGCTTAAGAGAGTAGAGACCCAGAGCCCGAAGGCGATCAGCATAACTTTTCCCACGCTGACCCTCAATCATGCATGTTGCTAGTCACCGGACGCTTTAAAGTCGAATGATATCCTTCTGGTAGTAATGACACCACGCCATGACACAATATTCCAAATGCGGCCTGACTAACGCAGTCGCACAGTACAGTGAGTGGCAAACGAGTCAATCGAGCGTCCAGAATTTCTTCCGGTTAAAAGCTGCAGAGAAGCAACCACCACTGCCAAAGCGTTTATTCTTATTGTGATTTGGATATCCTCGACGATCGCGATGCCAAGGGATTATCCGGGTTGTATTTAGGAAGCACCACGTAATGAATGATGCTGGAAAGATAAGAATACATTTCTCCTCACCAGTACGGTGAGAGGTCAGCTAAAGAAAAGTTGTGTATTAAACAAACAGAACTTCATCATTTACTTACTTACCAAACAACGATAAAAATGGTGAACAACCTAATCTTGCATAAAAATTAGGGGGAGAATTCAGGAAAAAGCTTACCCCAGATGCGGTCCAAACCCTGCTTAAAACTTGCGACAGAACTGCAGGATATAAGTTCTTCTGGAAGCCGGTTTCAGAAATTTACAACCCCGAGGCTGAAAAAGTTTTCCCGGAGTCTAGTCTACATCTCTCCTTAGCAAGTTTGAGTGAATGGCCCGGGTGCCCATCTCAGGACTTAAGGCAAAGAAGTCGGTCATCATAACGCCACTTAACCCCTTTGAGATCCTAAAGGTTTCAATTAAGTCACCTCTCAAACGACGGTGCGTAAGTGAAAAAAGATCTAGGGACTTCAGGCGTGCAGCAAAAGTTTTCCCTCACTGACCCTCAATCATGCGAGTTGCGAGACGCTGTACGCTTTCGAGTTGAAAAATATCCTTCTTGTAGTAAGGGCACCAGGCCTGGACGCAATATTCTAAATGCGGCCGAACTAATGCCTTGTAAAGGGGCAGGAATACATCGGGTCTTCTGCTGGATAACACGGATCTCATCCGAAAGAGAACTTTGCGAGCACGTTGAGCTGGAGCGGCGCATTGGTCCTCCCATTTGAAGTCAGTCCTAACTAGTACTCCTAAATCCTTAACACGCTGTGTGGCGCTAACAGTGAGAGAATTGCCCGACACCTGAACTGAAATCTTATCAACCGTGCTGACAAGAGTTGGCACTTATAAAGGTTTCTGTGGGATGTCCCACTGGTATGGACCATTTTATGACCCGTTCAAGTCGTGCATCAAGGTATCAAGTTCAAAGGTTAAGTTGGCAGTTCAGTTCAGTTTATTGTGCCACAGGACAATAGGGGCTAACGAGCCAATCGAGCGCAGAATTTTTGAGTGGTATGCCATCCGGAGAGCGTCAAACCCACTTCAAACAGTATCTTTAAACAAATATTTTGGATGAGGAGTAATCTGGAATGCAACAGAAAATACTCCCCCAACAATAGGTGAGAGAAACATTAGTGCGTTCCAAAGAAAACATGAGGATCATACCAAATTTGCCTTACGGATAAAAATCAGAAAATAATGAAGGCCACAGAGAGCCTAGTCCATTCTTGAAACCCCCTACCGAAATAGAACAAACAACTTCTTAAAGAAGTCGATTCCAGTAATTTACTACCCTTTCACTAAAGAAGAACTTACGAACATTGGACCTGACATGTCGCTTGGCCAGTTTTAATGGGTGGCCTCGAGTACCCACACTTGGCGCCAGAGCGTACAATTAACTGGGATGAATACTACTGAAACCTGACATGATTTTGAAGGTTTCAATCAGTTCCCCACGTAGCCTCCTCCTTTTAGTGAGAAGAGCTCTAGACTCAGCAGTCGTTCCTCATACGACTTACCCGATTGCCCTACAATCATACGAGTAGCTAAACGTTGAACACCTTC
>JACCGJ010004185.1:40857-70338 GCA_013407085.1 Atriophallophorus winterbourni | reverse complement strand
GTTGCTGGAGGCGGTCCTCATAGTTCAGTAAACTGAGTCCTTTGACGAGCTTTGTGAACCTCCGTTGAGCCTTCTCTTGGACGTGATGGTCACGCTTTAACCATGGAGACCAAACGGATACCGCATATTCCAGGTGGGGTCTGATGTACGCGTGTAAAAGCGAGGAAAAGAGGCGGCGGTCAAAAGACCCGAATACCTTTTTGAGGAGCCCTACGTTGCGATTGGCGACTGATGATGCGAGGGAACATTGGGCTGAGCACCCAAGATCACTTTGAACCAATACGCCGAGGTCCTTTTCTAGCATACTCACCGAAAGTTCGGCGTTCCCTAGCTTGTAACTAGGTTCGCCAGAGTGACGGATGCGGAGAGATCGGCATTTTCGTGGGTTGAAAGGGAGCTGGTTCGACGTTGCCCAGTTATTAAGTGAGGTAAGATCGGCTTGCAGATCATCACAATCATTCGAGGATGAGAGGATGCGCCATAGCTTGATATCATCTGCGAACATCAGAAACGGCGAGTTCACACATGCTCCAATGTCGTTGATGAACATCAAGAACAGACGCGGACCGAGTACAGAGCCCTGGGGTAATCCGCATTGTATTGAAAAACAATCGGAGAGCGATTGTTTGACGCGAACGCGGAGTGTCCTGAAGCGGAGGAATTCGGCTAACCAAGACAAAAGTGGGTTACCAATTCCAAGTAGGCCAAGCTTTTGCAGTAAAATAGCATGGTTAACACGGTCAAAAGCTTTGGAGAAATCCAAGTATATAACGTCGACACCATGGCCCGCATCAACAGCCTTGGTCCAGCTGTCCCACGCCAGAAGCAAGTTTGTTGTACAGGAGTGTCCGCGGCGAAACCCATGTTGTTCGATGGCGACAGCATTCGTGTTCTCCATAAAAGCCATCAAATCATCGGATACAATAGATTCCATTACTTTGGAAAGCACAGGGAGCAGGGTGACTGGGCGGTAATTTGCAGGATCACTGCGGTTTCCACCTTTATATATCGGGGTTATGATCCCCTGTTTCCAATCTTCGGGAACATGGGAGATATCGAACAGACGTTGGAAGTACATGGAAAGTGGTTCAAAAAGTTGCACAGCAACCGCACGCAATGCTTTCGGTGTAATCCGGTCTACTCCAGGTGATGAATTTTCACGGAGCTGCATGATCTTTTTATATACACGTTCAGCGGTGAACAGAATAGTAGAGTCCAGGTGGGGGTGGGTTGATATTCAACGAAGATGGTTGGCAATTCTGGAATACCGGCATGTAGTGATCCTTCAGTGTATTTGCGGCTTCCATAGAAGTCGATGTGGAGCCGCCTTCAATTTTCAGTGGGGGGATTCCCGTTTTCACTTTTCTTTTGTCATTTATATGACAGTATAGCAGTTTTCGGTTGTTCAGAAACCGTGCAGTTAACTTGTTTTGGTAATCCAGCTTATCTTGACGCACTAGAGACGTACAGTGGTTGCGTAATTGTCGATATGCTTCCCAATTTCGCGCACACTCTTCCGATCGGAACTTATCCAAGCAGCGTTTCTGCAGCAGATCCACTTACGAGTTCTACTACGAATGAAAGTACGTAGGATACGTCGTTTGACTGTTTTGGAAGTCGATGATTGTTGCAGGAGACAGTGCCACTGGGAGACAAATCTGGACCAGGTGAGCTCAGGATCGCCATTTAACATGAAGTCGAAATTGTTAGCAGTGACAATTTCTTGAAACGCCTTGTAGTCCGTAACTACCCGTAACAGGGGTACCTCCTCGTCAAGGAATTCGGCGTAAGAAACGAAAAAAATGTCAGGACGACGTGGTCGCTCTTTCCTAATGGCGGTTCATAATGAATTTCTTCTACCATCAGTTCCTCGTTAGTCAGCACTAGATCGAGTAAAGATGGACAATCGCCACTCCGAAAGCGTGTAGCAACATTAACGTGGTTGTACAAAGGATGACTGCTGATGAAATCATCCAGATCCGCAGCAAACGTATTTGGGCTGGGTTCGCCGACGACTTCAGGAGAGTTAAAATCCCCCATCAGCAATGCGTGCGAGTGGGGTAGTGATAAGGCGAAGCGAATGGATGCAATAAATGACATCATCAATGAGGCGTTGAGTATTCGGTGGACGATATATTACCGCAACAATTGCACAGTCCCTATTTTTAAGTTGCAAGCGACACCAAAGTGAGTCCACCACGCTAAGTTGCTCTTGCGGGAGAACCTCACAAGAAAGACGTGAATTATAGTATAGAAGAACACCGCCCCCTTTAGTTGGACGATCGTTCCTGAGAATGGACATATCAGTGAGAGAAACCTCGGCATCAGTGATCGAAGAGCTTAGCCACGTTTCGGATACAGCTATTATGTCAAAATGACGAGCAGCATGCCTCAAGCGAAGTTCTGCAAGTTTGCTGAGTAAACCCTGCGCGTTCGTGTAGAGACAGTTCAAGCCCTCACGCGTAAGGTTAGGAGCAGCATCATTTATACGAATATCTAGAATATCTAGACCGCCGATCCCGTTTGGATCGGCTCTTGTGAGTTTTTTTGGTTCGTCGAGTCCGTCTGCACCATATTCGTTTCGGTTAATGGAAGCGGTGGCGTCAATCGCGGTTTACTGTTAATCCGCTTTTCCAGGGCCGAGCGAAGACGAACTTCTGCTGGAGCACAATGCCTTTGTCGATACCATTGTTGCAAAGCGTCATTCACCATAGATTCAGATTGAAAGGTGACCTTAAGTATGCGAGGAGCAGATCCTTGGTAGCTGGAGAAGCTGGCAAACGCTTCAGGGAAGTAGTTAAGGTATCGGTAATTTTACTCAATTGCTGTAAGAAGCGCCACTGTTCGCAATCATGAGTGGTGTTTTTGTTAGGATCACTATCATTCAGTTCAGGAACGCCATGAACAAAGATGCTTTTTTTGTCACTTTCGTGTTTCCAATCGTAATTCTCTTGCTTTTTCGCTTGCCTATCTGCCCATGATATATCGGGGAATATACGGATGGGGGACGAGCTGTTTCGAAGCATGTAAGCGGATAGAAGAACGGATTCAACATCTGCTAACGATTTTAACACGATGCGCAACAATCTTGGCTCACCAACGTGTGCCGATTTCTGGTTTCTTGACAAGCGGACCATGCTAGCCGGTTCTATGTTAAGACTTAGCTCATGACACAACTTTTTCCATTGTTCCACATCTTCAGATTGACGCGCTATGAAGCTGGGTGAATCAGTCTCGGGGACATTGGAGCAAATCACGGTAAGTGCCTCCGCTCGTGCTACCGAAACCTTCGACGTCACTGCCATGGGACTAGAAGCTCGCGCGGTCAAAGCATTATTGATGCTTGTGCCGTTTAGCGGTTTGGGTCTGCCAGCGACAACACTAGATTGCTTTGTGCTGATCTTTTGTTGTACATGGATGGGATGGGCCTGCGTGACGGGGGGTTTAACTACTGACTTCTGTGCTGGTGGAAGTGATGTAACAACAGCGAGGCTTGAAGTAGTATGCTGTTCGTTAAACATATTTTCAAGTTTATGAAGACGGCCTTCGAGGGTAATGATAGTCTTGGACTGTTGATCTATCATATGCAGTAGACTTCGAGCCATAGGGAGATTAGTACACGCGCTACAAAACCAAGGTTTGGTGGAATTAGAGCTATGTTCAGCCAAAACCGTTGCGGTTAAACCCGAGCAGCGTGAATGATACCATACGGAGCAGTTTGTGCATTCTATTCCTTCGAGAACAGTAGTAGAACACTTAGGATTTCCACAGGAACTATTCGATTCAACCGTAGGACGGCTTTTACCGGTTGTTTTACACTCACCGGATCCTCGAGTATCCTTAGCGTTAGAACAAAGTTTTGTTTTTGATTTAACAACAACCATGATGACAAAAGCAGAATAAAAAATAGAAATCTGTCACGAGCGATGATATTCAACTTGCCGCCACGTTCAAGGTCAGACCCGAACGATATGGCAAAGACAGCATTTATTGTACCTGATGGTCTGTACGAGTTCACCACCTTTCCGTTTGGCCTTTCCAATGCTCCAGCTACATTCCAGAGACTTATGCACAAAATTCTTCGATGTTATATTCCAGAGGAATGCTGAAGCAACGTTCGTATTCAAGGTCAACGTGGAATTTCGCTCCGTCATTTTTATAACTTTTTTTTGATTCAAGTTTTCAACATTACATAACTGACAATGGTTCTCCGTGGCTCAAAAACTGTTCGTCGTAACTCTTCAACTACATCAAATCAACCAATTACTCGTAAGAAATCTCAAGAATCCAAAAGCTCACCGGGACTTGCCGTTTGCGGTGAAACCGGATGTTCAACTTCGGTTTTAGAAGGAATAGAATGCAGCATTTGTTGTTCCTGGTTTCATTCTGGTTGCTCAGGTTTGACGCCTGCTGATTTTATTGCCCACCAAAAAAATTCAACTATGCTCTGGTTTTGCAAAGCCTGTACACACAACCCCATTGTTCGTTTTCTGCATAAACTGTTAGATCAACAATCGAAAAAATAGCATTCCTTGAAAAGCGACTGAGCCAATTAGAGGGAATAAATGTTTCTTCTTCAAATTCTCAACCGTTGCAGATTGAAAAACTCGCACCTCATCCCGTTCCCACATTCGCGTCGTTAGTCGCGGGAAACTCACCAGCAACCAAAAGTGATGTTCCTCTTTCTACAGAGGAATTCACTAAAGTGATGTCATCAACTAGGAAGCCAGTTGCTTCTAAGAATTTCCCTGGTCAGTCTGATTCATTGACAATAATATGCTCTAATGTGCCGGAAAACTACGTCTCCCTGCTTTAAAACTCGTCAGCAAGCTGACACACAGCAATGGCGTGCATTATGCGATACCCTTCACGTGTCTGCTGATCCAGTAAGTTTAGTACGTTTGTCACGTCACCCGAACTCACCTCATTTTGGCGAACCGAGACTGCTAAGAGTAACGCTCAACGCAATGGAAGATATCGAAAATGTCTTGCTTGCCGCTCACACCTTGAACCGGGGGTCAACTGCAATTCGTATACATCCGGACATTCCCTGGAGTGAACGCCGACTGAAAAAGCAGCCGTCGTATAATTGGAAAGAAGCAAGTGACAAAAAAAGTATCTTTCTCTATGGCGTTCCGGAACTCGTCGATGACGATGCCGCTAAATCTGCGACCCACGACTGTGATCAGTGGCGTTTTATTCAGTCGCAAAGCAGAATTTCCGGTACTCTTACTACTGCCGTCAAACGCTTACCGAATTCGCTCAGTTACAAGGGCCAGGGTCCAAGGATATTGAAAATTACTTTTCATTCTGAAGATATGGTTCACACTGCTCTACAGGCGTGGTACCAATTTAAACACCTAGCCCCCGCTGAAATTCGCTTGCGAGCGGCTGCTGACAAGCCAAAACCCAAGTATCCTATAACCACAGCGGTACCCCCCTCCCCTGACGTATCTGCACCATTCTCAAAAAACCTCCAACAGCCGACTACTTCAGAGTCGGCACAATAATTCCCCACGATGCGGATCCCTGTCTTTCAAGAGAAAGTCTGAATTGTTTATACACAAACGCTCAAGGTCTCATCAGCAAACTCCCAGAATTGCGTACTCGGCATGCTTCTCACCCCTTTGATCTCATTGCTATTACGGAGACTTGGTTGTCGGATTCTGTAACAGACGCGGAAATTTCACTCACTGGAATGTCAGTCATTCGTAACGATCGTCCAACCAAAGGCGGCGGGGTTCTCTTATATTTTGCATCCTCATTTATTTGTGAACCTCTATCTCCTCACTGCTTACCTCTTGTAGACTCACTTTGGTGTCGTATTCATCTCAAAAAGCAGGATTATGTTCTCCTGGGTGTCGTTTACCGCCCTCCGCAAAACGATCCTGATGCTGATAGGAAACTTATTGAGTCCATGCGACATGCTTTATCTTTAAAATACAGTCATGTATTACTGATGGGAGACTTTAATTCGCCTAGTTTATCAACAATACATGCAAGTGATTTCTTTGCAACGGAACTTGATGGACTTATATCAACCCACCCGCTATATAACCATGTGCGCGAACCTACAAGATTCCGTGGAGGAGATGTACCTTCTCTCCTGGATTTGCTGCTAACCAATGAAGAGCTGATGATTGAAGAAACACACATTGAACCACCGCTTGGGAAAAGTGATCATGTAGTCCTAACGTTCTGTTACACTTGTTATGCGAGCTATCCAGTTCAAACGTCTGCTAAAATCAAGACTGTAACAAATTATAATACTTTTCGACACATCATGTCAGCTAACACTTTTGATTTTTTGCTTAATGACACTCCTACAGCGACTTGGACTGAATTTGTAACAAGATGGCACTTGCTTCTGAGCCATTCTTCTGTGGCTAAGACAATTCCCTTGAAATCGAAACCTCACAATTCTTTCGTACGCAGTAGAACACGCAAATGGATGTGTTATAGAAACGCTGCATGGAATCGCTTCAAAGTGAGTCAATTGCTATCCGATTGGGAGTGCTACCGACATTTTCGTAATTATTGTACTACACTGGTACGCCAAGACAAGCTGCACCACCAGACTTTCCTTGCAAACCGGTTTGCGTGTAACCCAAAGTCACTATATAAGTATGTCAACGAGCAGCAACAGGTTCGCTCTGGTATCCCGCCACTACAAACTGATGGAGGTCCGACCACAAGTATGAAGGAGGCCGCAAATGCCTTGAGAGCGCATTTCATGCCAATCTTCCGCAATTCGGCAAAAGAGTTACCGCTATTTTTGCAGCCTGATCTTCCCTTCCATATTTCATCGGTTACATTTACTGCTACCCGAGTAAGAAAGCAGATATTGCTGCTTCGTGCAAATTCTTCTGCAGGAATCGATCAAATCACGCCAAAGGCGGTACAAGCAGTCGCTGATGCCATTTCTGAACCTCTTGCGTTGTATTTTCAGCGCTTATTAGACACGGTTGCAGTGCCAGACGGTTGGAAGGAAGGAATAATAACTCCAATATTCAAAGGAGGTAACCGCAGTGACGCAGGGAATTATCGGCCAGTTACATTAACTCCGGTGCTGTCCAAAATTATGGAGTCGATCATTGCAGAAGATATAATGAGCGCATTCGAATACTCGGGTCTGATCACTAGTGAGCAGCATGGATTTCGCCGTGGTCATTCATGCACTTCAAATTTACTCCTAGCTAGAGACAGTTGGACCAGATCAGTCAACCATGGATACGGAGTGGACGTTATCTACCTTGATTTTTCTAAGGCTTTTGACAGAGTTCACCACGCGGTACTTATTCATAAGCTACGTACTCTTGGAATTGGCCCTCCACTCTTGACATGGATAGCTGCATTTCTGTCCTCCAGGACTCTTCGTGTGCGGGTGCGTGAGACGCTTTCCGAGACCTTCCCTACTGAATGTGGAGTACCCCAAGGATCGGTTCTTGGACCAAGACTTTTTCTTTTATTCGTCAATGACATCGGCAAACAAGTGACATCCCCATTTCTAATGTTTGCTGATGACATCAAAATATGGCGCGAGCTTTCTTGCCCAAACGCTATTAGCGAGTTGCAGTCTGATTTAAATTCCCTTCACGCCTGGTCGGTAGCGAACCATTTACCGTTCAATGCTGAAAAATGTCATGTACTTCGCATCCGAAAAGAGGGTAACCCCATTTATACCCTGGGTGATGTCCAGCTCCTCGCTAGTCGACAAGAGAGAGACCTTGGTGTGTTAGTTCAGAACGACCTCGGATGTTCGGCTCAATGTATCAAGGCATCACGTGTGGCGAATCGAAACGTTGGTCTACTGAAGCGAGCTCTCGGTCGGTTTGACATACGCTTCTTTCCAGCCCTCCTAAATTCGTACGTTCGCCCTCATTTGGAGTATGCGGTTTCCGTCTGGCATCCGTGGCTGAAGCGTGACGAACTTGTACTTGAGCGGCCTCAACGCCATGCCACGAGACTGGTAAAGGGGCTTGAGTGTTATACTTACGAAGATCGTCTCACTGCACTAAACCTATTTTCATCCAAGTACCGTCGAATCCGTGGCGACTTGATACTGGCGTACAGGATACTCACTGAAGAATGCCATCCCTGTAAAGAACTGCTTGTGCTTGCTACCGGCAATCGTACGCGTGGGCATCATTTAAAAATCGCCCATCAACAAAGCAGGTTGGACTGTCGTAAACACTTTTTTGCCGTTCGTGTTGCACAAACCTGGAACAGTCTACCACTTTTTGTTGTGTCTGCCCCTTCCCTTTCTGTTTTTAAAGACCGTTTAGATATGCACTTGTTTCATTTGCTTCATAACGTTTGAAAAGCTATAACTTTTTATAACTTTCTATACTCTATGATACTGCACTTTTTTCCGATTTTCAGCGCACAAACTGCTTTCAACTGGAAGTATCAACCAAAGTTTTGTGGTGCTCGCATCCCCATCCCTTACAGTATCAACGTTTTTCTTCATTCGGACCTTAATTTTAACCCTGAACTTTCGAATCCATGTGTACAACATCCTGTGGTTTTCTTTTAAGCTTGTCGCTTTTTTACCACAATATACTATTGACTATTGACTATTGACTATTGGATATTCACGGCCGTACGCTAGAGGAACATTTATCTAACATGGAATTGGTTCTAGGCCGATTAAGAGAGTTCGGTCTGAAGCTAAACCCTAAAAATTGTGTTTTTCTGCGAAAAGCGGTGAAATATTTTGGTCATGTAATATCTGACAAAGGAGTCTCAAATGATCCCGATAAAATTGACCGTGTCAAGAATTGGTCCACACTGCAAGAGTACAACTTTGATTGTCAACACAGACCGGGTTCCCGCCATGGCAATAGTGATTCATTATCACGCGCACCAACGAGATCTCATGGTGATTGCCCATCCTACTTGTCGTTGTTTAGCGGTTCTCTCATTTTTCAGGCAATTGAAGACATCGAACGGAGCGGACTTCATGCTACGGACCAGATCACAACCCTGATTTACGAACGTATTAACCACGGAGAGATTAGACCGACCATTCGTGAAATGTCTGGCTGTAGTTGGTAGTCACGTTGCCTTTGGTCGTTGTGGGATAGTCTACGTATGGAAAATGATGTTTTATACGTATATCATGGCCCGGAACATGATCCGTTACCGGTCGTACCAGAGAATTTCGTACCTACGTTACTGAGCTCATTGCACGAAACATTGGGTCATGTCGGACAGAACGAAACGATGCGTGCGGTACGTCACCGCTACTGTTGGCCACACCAACGGAGAGATATTCGAAACTTCTGTGATGCTTGCGATCTGTGCGCACAAATCGATAATCCAAAAATCAAATTTAAAGCCCCACTACAAATTATACTCACAGGCTATCTTAACGAACTGGTTGAAATCGATGCAGTGGGTCCACTTCCAGAGTTGCAAGTGGAAACCGATACATTTTAGTGATGGCAGACCATTTCACAAAATGATGTGAGGCCGAACCAGTCGAGCGCATTGATGCTGACAACATCCAAGGTTTTGTTCTCCACTTGGATAGCTAGATGGGGTGTCCCAATGCAATTACACTCAGATCGTGAAAACAACTTTGACTGCATTTTGCTGAAGGAATTGTGTCGTATGTGTCGCATTCATAAATCAAACACGATGGCTTATCATCCTCAGGGCAACCGGTTGGTAGAACGAACTAACAGAACCCTAAAGCATTCCTCAAAGCATTTGTAAATTCCGAAAACACGAGTCCACGATACACTAGTCCCGCAATGCCTGTTAGCTTACCGCGCGAATGTACACATGTCTACAAAACAATCACTGTACTTCATGATTACAGGAAGAGAACTGCCACTACCCACAGATATGCTTTCGCCGCATCCCGGCACACATGGTACCCCTTTATCTGATTGTGATTAAATTAAGAAAGAACATGACTAAATCGCACGCACTGACAAGAGAAAACTTAGGTGCGTCATTACGCACACAAAAGATATCTATGAACAAAAGTTCTACGACTCGCCGTTTCAGTCAGGAACCTAGTATGGTTTAAACATTGGAGCAACCTGGGGCCGCGTACACCTCGTCTAATTTTTTTGCCGCATGTGAAGAGGACCATTTCAGTATTAGATGATTTCAAAAACCACCTGCATGATGAGCGATCAACGAGACCCGGAGAATCAGCATACAGTGGATATCAACCGATTGAAACAAGCCCATAACAAGAAATCTTCCGAACCATTGCGAACACTAACGGCAGATGAGTAGCTGAAGAGGTTGAGGTTCCAATCGATGGGGCAGTGCAGTGTCACTGGGATCAGTGTCTTTCGAATAAGGGGATGATTTAAAGAATACAAGAGATGCGCCATATTGTTCACTATTGGCTAACTCTTGCTCTTCTTCCACATATCTATGTACAAATGACGTCAGACAGTCGATCGTATGACGAGGGTCAAAACCGGGAAGCGTGATTGGTCGATCTTCAATGACCTTAAAACTCTGACTGACTATATATCTGTGTTCAGCCACGTTGCTTTAACCTGCTTGTAATCGCTTGTTCAATAAACGTTATTCCGCTCTTTTGCGTGCTCCACTTTTACCTGGCATCTTCGGTGATATAATGTATGTGTCTACTTGTAACGATTAACCTTGACCGATTTCATGCTCAGATGTTTTATAACAGCTGGAAAGTCGAGTGTTCAAATAAAACCAATTTCTGCTACTTCTTCTGTGTTAAAATTATATAAACATGCAAAATATATTTCAATCATATTAGTTTAACTCCTTACCATATGTAATTTGACGTCATAATGTCTTAAACAAGAGAGTAGAGCTAACAAGCTTTGATCATGGACACAATTATCAGGTGCATGAATAATAATGTCGTCTCGATAGAATTCAACATCTGGGAGACCATCAACAATATTGTTCATCACATCTTGGAAAACAGCTGGTGAAACCGATAATCCGAACGGAAAAACTTATAACGATATAATCCAACTAGTGTGTTAATCCTTGTAGCTTCCCTTGATGCATCATCAAGCGGTATCTGTAAATAGGCATCCTTTGTACAAGCTCTAAGCTTCTTATAACGTAATAAACTATTAAACTATGGGATTAATTTAGGAAAAATAAACCATGTAAATGAGATAAGATAGCTTCAGTCTCCTCAGTTGTACAAAATCGCTTAATCAGTATAGGGTTCAATGCTATTCTCCACAAACATGACGCATTTCACCATCTTTTTCAGAGGCGTAACTATTTCGAGGCTTTCACGGTAACAAGAATACTACGTTCACACATAGAATTAATCATTTTTTGAACAGTTTCCCTTAAACCATAAGTAATGAAGGCGACATTTTAATAATATAGGATCACCATTTATTTCTAAATGAATAGGTTATTTTCATATCACCTGAACGTGATGCACAATTACAATGAATGAAAACCTAACTGGTTTTGCAGTGCCATATCTGACTTGAATAGAGCAAACTCTGACCTGTATTGATTTTCTGGGTAGCTGCATTCCTGCGTTCGAAAACTCTTCGCGTGCGTGTTAAACAGACCCTTTCAGAGACGTTCCCAATTCAGTGTGGAGTACCTCAGGGTTCCGTTCTTGGCCCGCGTCTATTTTTGTTGTTTATCAATGACATTGGAGGATACGTGAAATTACCGTTTCTCCTATTTGCGGATGATATCAAGATCTGGCGCTCCATCAATTCGTCTGACGATACGTCAAAACTGCAATCCGATCTAGACTCATTGCATGAATGGTCAACGATCAACCGCTTACCATTCAACATTGAAAAATTTCACGCATTACGTGTTCGCTTTCCTGGCGACCCTAGGTATATTCTAGGTGGCAAGATCCTCACTGTCACAACGCAAGAAAAGGATCTCGGAGTGATCGTGCAACACGACTTGAGCTGTTCTGCTCAGTGTAAAAGTGCTTTAACCGTAGCTAATAAAAACGTTGAGCTCTTGAAGCGGACATTCGGAACCATCAATTCACGTCTCTTCCCGCTTCTTCTTCAGGCGTACGTCAGGCCACACTTAGAATATGCTAATCCTGTATGGAAACCATGGTTGAAGCGTGACCAGCACGCGTTGGAACAACCACAGAGACGTTTTACCAAGCTTGTCAAAGGGCTTGGTCTCGCCAGCTACCAAGAACGTCTAACAACACTGAGATTGTTTCCAACGGATTACCGTCAACTCCGAGGCTATCTGATTCTTACGTATCGGATATTGACGGATGAAAATCACCTATGTAGGCGGATGCTAGAATTGGCACTGCCCTCTGGAAATCGTGGTCATCCTCTCAAGCTAGCGCATCGGCACAGTATACTGGACTGCCGGAGACAATTCTTCGCCATTCGAATTACTCGTTCTTGGAATGCCCTGCCCCATTCTGTCGTTTCTGCCCTCTCTCCTACTATTTTTAAAGAACGCATGGACATTCATTTCTATAACGCATTGCAAAATATTAAATCATAATTTTGTTATTATGATCTCTGTGATACTGCATTATTTTTCTCTCTCTCCACAGCGTTTACTTCCCACTCAATATGCATTACTTTTCTCCTCTCTGGACTATGGACATTTTTCTTGACCCAATGTGTTAACTATCCTGTGGTTATTCTATTAAGCTTGTAGCTTTTATTTCCGCAATACAGTATTGACTATTGACTATTGACTATTGACGACAGGTACAGTGTGTCCGTTAACGCCATAAATCGAATTGTTAGGTTGATGAATTTGAGAATCAGGGACAAAACGTTTCAAGTTATTCAATAAAATTAATGATTCCACACTTCCTGTATCAAGTATAAATTCTTTCGAACCATTACGACTTAATATACATTTTCGAATATGAGAAACATTGGATGGTCAATAGTCAATAGTTTTATTGTGGTAATAAAAGCTGATAGCTTTTAAGAAACCACTGGGTGGTGTGTACAGAGGGTCGCACAAAGCGTGCTAAAACGCATACATGATGAGATAAAAACGGAGGCAAATAGGCATTATAGCGGGCCATGTTCGCGTATAGCATACACCTTGATTGGATATTTGTGGCTTTTTATAGGGAGAAGTGTCAGCCCAAGACACATTCCCACCACGTCCTCTAGTGCATGATGGACTTGCGGACAGTTGCTTTGGCGTGAGCAACGTTGATGCTTGCAAGCTGGAGAGAAAAGACTGGAAAAAGTGTTAGTTGTTTATGGATATGTGAGTGGTATGTAGTATAATGGGGTAGAACTGAATGGCGAAAGATAAGCAAAAGTCACTTAAAAGTTGATTGCCATAGGTGTTTGTCTAGGCGTTGCTTAAACGAAGACAGTGACTCAGCACATACCACCACCGGCGGGAGAGCGTTCCAGACACGGCATATGCGAAGGGGTAGGAAATACCTTCGACTGTTCAATCGGCTGTTCTGATGAGCAATCTTGAGATTGTGCCCACGATGATTACGTCGATTGGATAGAGGCATCAAGGACTTGCAAGGGTGGTGATTCTCTGTGAGAATGCGAAAGGTCAAAAGCGAATCTCCGCGGAGGAGTCGGTAGCGGATTGAGAAGAGGCCGCTATACTGCAGCCATTCTTCGTAGGACATGTTTTGAAGGCCGTTGATAAGCTTTGTTGCTCGCCGTTGTGGCTGTTCGAGGGCGTTCATGTCTTGTTGGAGCCACGGATGCCACGCACTGACTGCATATTCGAGCGGGGGGGGGGCGGATGTAGGCGGACAGTAGCTGTGGGAAGAGTCGTCGGTCAAAACGTCTGAAAAGTCGCCTCAGAAGACCAACACTGTGGTTTGCGGTTCTTGCAGCCTTGTTGCACTGGCTGGAGCAGCCCAAGTCGTGCTGTACGATGACGCCGAGGTCGCTTACCTGGTCCACATGGCGCAAAAGTTCGTCCCCCAAGTGATAAGCGTAACGAACAGAGTGTCGAATGGTCAGAATGTGGCATTTTTCTGAGTTGAACGGTAAGTTGTGTTCTAATGACCACTGATAGAGGTGGTCGAGGTCACGTTGCAGGATTTGATGATCTTCGAAGCTAGATATACGACGCCAAACCTTGAGGTCATCCGCGAAGAGTAAAAATGAGCTTGATAAGATCATGCTGATATCAATGATGAATATAAGGAAGAGAGTGGGTCCGAGTACGGATCCCTGCGGAACCCCACTGGTTACCGGGAAACAGTCTGAATAGGCGTCTTTGACGCGCACACACGATGTACGATCTTGCAGAAATCGGCTGATCCACGTCAACAAGGGGTCATCGATTCCGTACTGGCGTAGCTTTTGAATGAGGATAAGGTGATCAACTCTATCAAAGGCTTTCGAAAAATCCAGGTATGCCACGTCAACTGCCACCCGGCAGTCCACGGCTTTCGTCCAATCGTCCCTGGTCAACAGGAGGTTGGATAGGCAGGACTGTCCTGGCCGGAAACCATGCTGTTCATGAGCAAGGATGTGATTTTCCTCAAGGTGGCGTGTGATGGTGTCAGCTATTATATTTTCCATGACCTTTGAGATCACAGACAGCAGGGTCACCGGGCGGTAACTAGCTGGTAAGGTGCGGTCGCCTCCTTTAAGGACCGCAGTGATCAAGCCTTGTTTCCAAGTTTGTGGGACTTCAGCTGAGTCAAGTGAACGCTGGAAATATAGCGCCAGATCGTTTGAGATATATGCTGCGACTGCATTCAAAGCCTTTGGGTGTATGTGATTCATACCCAGGGAGCTATTCTGTCGCAGGTGGGTCAATTTGTGGTTGACGGCGTCGCGGCTGAAGATGATTGAGCTCAATGAAGGCACAGGAGACAGTGGTGCAAGAATGACTACTGACTCAGGGGCAGCACGAAAGATGGGAGCGTACTGCGCGCCCAAAGTGCTGGCGACTTCTTCAGGTGACGTGGATTGACCCGAGGGTGTCTTGAGCGAAGGGATACCTGTTTTCACTTTCCTCCGAGCGTTGATCTCCTTATATAGCAGCTTCGGGTTGTCTAGAAGTCTCAAAGTTAGCTGTTGTTGATGAAGGAATTGATCATTACGTTTGAGAGATGTACACTGGTTTCACAATAATCCGTAGAATTCCCAGTTCTCTGAGGTGGGGCATCGAGAGAATTTATGCCATGGAAGATTCCGTAGTGCCATCATTTTTTGGTCCGGCTTCTAATTGTCGGTCGGTCGCGTTTTATTGGTATTGCCTTCATCGTCGATGATAGGTCAAGTAATGTGTGCCATCGTGCAACAAAATAACTCCAAGCAGTATCAAGTTGTGTAGTATGTAGCAAGTCCCACATGTTCGCGGCAACAAGCTCACGCAGTAGCGTGTAGTTCGTAATCTTCCTAGTAGTAGCGTCCGGTATCCCCTCATAATCAGAGTATCATAGGTAGTCAAATATCAGCACGGCATGATCAGCATGACCCAGTGGTGGTTCGATCAGCATGTTTTCGACCATCAGTTCTTCGTTGGTGAGTATCAGATCGAGGGTAGACGGTATCTGGTGGCCGCAGAATCGTGTCGGTTCGTTGACATGGCTGTACAATGGATGGGTAGCAATCAATTCTGTTTAGTCACGTCCAAACTGATGGCTGGGCGAGCCTGACGATACACCCGGAGAATTGAAGTCTCCCATTATGAGGACATGCGTGAAGTGTTGAGAAAGTCCGAGTCGGATGGCAGTCAGCAAAGAAGAGTCTGTATGAGAATCCGCATTTGGAGGGCGGTAGATCACACCCAACAAGGCCACGTCGTCGCGCTGCAAGAAAACTCTACACCACAAAGTGTCAGGAACAGACAGATCAGGGTCTTCGATCTCTTCACAGCGTAGTGCTTGATTGTAATACAGTAGGACACCTCCACCCCTAGTCTTACGATCAATGCGGAATGACAGCATGTTTGGGAGCATTAGTTCAGTATCCAATATGGTTGGGGTCAACCAGGTTTCTGTGATGGCAATGAGATCAAAGTTTTTTGTCGAATGGAGCAGTTTTAATTCGGAGAATTTTTTCATGAATCCTCGGATGTTCTTATAGCAACAGGACAGTGTATGGCGGTTGCGTTGGGCGTCGTGAGGTGTAACACCTAGGAAGCCGATCCGGAAGGGATCGGCTGTGGTAGGTTTTTTGAGGCGGCTGCTTCACCTAATTCCGGTTGTTCGACCTCGAGTGTTGGGTCGGTAATTTTCGTCTCGGGTCTAATCCGATTGGTATCGATAGACGAACGAAGGCGAATTTCTGATGGAGCTTTCCATCGGTTCGCGTACCAACAGTCAAGCGCCGACGTGACCATACTTTCCGACTAAAATGTTATTTTCGTAATTCGGGGTCATTGCCTTTATAGTTCGGTGACTTGGGTAGGCGTTTTAGCGACGTTGTGAGTGTGGCGGTTATGTCAGGTTGCTGCTGTATAAAGCGCCATTGCTCACAGTCGTGAATGTTGTTTTTGGATTCGTCGGCGTCGGAAAGCTCAGGAATGCCGTGTACGTATATACTACGTTTGTCATTATCCTGCTTCCAGTCAAATGACGGCTTTTTCTTTGCTTGCCGTGCTGCCCATGGTAGGTCGGCGAAGATGCGGATTGGAGTAGGGGATTTGCGAAGTACGTACGTGGAGAGAAGCACGGTTTCAGCTGCTTCAACGGACTTTAGTGTGACACGCAGAAGTCTGGGTTCTCCTTGGTGAGACGAATTCGGAGGCCTGGACAACGCACCACGCTATCGGCTTCCATAGAAACCTGAAGGGTACGGCAAATTTGATCCCATTGCGAAACGTCTTCGGATAGACGTTCTTTAAAACACGGCGACTTGGATTCTGGCACGTTTGTGCAGATCACCGTCATTCTACCATCGCGAGAATTCTGCTTAGGGTTTTTCTGTTGGTTAGCAGAAGGACGTGTTGCATCTATCGCTGGGACTAATGGTAGCTTCGAGATATGGGGATCAGTTTGTACACGAGGTGCCGCAGCAACGAGTTCGGAGTAGCCCAGCTTAGTGGCAATCTTGGGGCGGATATCGTCCTTAATAGAATTAAGTGGTGATGAACAGGTCCTAAACTTCGTTTCGAGTAGTTTCACGCGTGCTTCCAGTGAAGAGATGATTTCTTTCTGCTGGTCGAGCAAAGTAAGCAGAGAGCGGATAATCGGTTTTTTTGGAACAGTAGACGCAAAACCATGGTAAGTTTGTGCGCTGTCGATGCTCTTTTAAGTCTAACGTTTATAACCCGGAACAACGCGAGTGGAACCATGCGGAGCAACTACTACACTCAATTCCTTCGGTTACGGCTTTGAAGCAGTCTCCCTTGCCACAAATGTTGGCGTCCAAGTTTGTCAAGACTGACGTTGGTTTTTTGCTGGATTTATGCTTTACGTTTTTTGAAGGTTGGCTTTTACCCGTTGTCTCACATTCGTTGGATTTTGGAGTAACTTTACCGTTAGAACGGTGGTTCGACTGACAAAGATAATGAGGTCATTCTATTTTCTACGTTGATGACATATGGATCATTATTATGCACATAACATGATTTAGAACTTGCACAAACAGACAGAATATGTCCATTTTTATTCACCAACAATAACTGACGACATGGTTCAGGTTTATAACAATTGTGTTTAAAGAGACCTGAAAATAATTGACCTTGACATCCGTTCCGTTAACGCGATTAAGCGAACTCTTAGATGGTCACATAGTTTATCTTCAAAAGCACACAGTGGAGCTTGTGTTTGCAATTACAGGATAAACTGACGAATAGTTTGGTTTTCATGTCATTACATTGTTTTGTAGTGAGAATGTTTGGCAATTTTGAAATTTATCTGTGTGACGTCTTCTCATAGCTCCGGAGTTTGTCTACCTTTCACATCAGAAAAATGTAATCGTAACCCGATAACAATTTTCGAAAAAATTGCTTGACTCACTACTGACCTGCTCCCAAGTCAGTATTTTTCTACATTCACCGGCAAACAATAAAATTCCCTTCAATAATATTGACTGATTTATTTTGACTTAACAAGTAGTAAAACAAAGTACACGTCGTAAAGCCCGACGATGCAGGTTATATATCGGCCATCTTACACAACAACAATGAAGTTTTTTCTCTTCATTTCGTTCATTCTTTTCAATACTTTTTTACATGAAGGAAGAAATTTATCCAACACATTGAAAACACTTTGTTATAATCTCTGTTTAAAATCTGGTAATTCGATACTCGTTGCGGATTATCGCCCTATCAATCATACTTCTCTTCTGGCTAGGTTATTCGAAAATTTAATTAGGATTTCTTTGTTGGACTACCATTTTTCTTCTTCTTCTTCTTCTTGGCTCAAAAGCGTTATCGTCACTCGAACACAGTTTCTTAAACCAAAGTCTTGTGTAGCCTGCCAGTCGGAATACTTAAGTCACACAACCACTCATCTAGACCAAGGTTCAGCAGTATTCTTAGACATAAGCTCAGCCTTCGATCGGGTTCCCAACAAGCTGCACCTTTTGAAATTATCCTATTTAGGTATATATGGGCCTTTATTAAGCTATGTTCGTTCTTCTCTGTCTGATCGCACCAATTCAGTTTACGTTAACGTTGTTACTTCAACTAATCAGTAGATTCCAAGTGGCGTAATTAAGGTCAGCGTTCTAGGTCCCCTTCTTTTTTATCTATGTTAATGCTTTGCAAGTTGTTGTGAATCACTCTAAACTGTTTTTTCGCTGCTGTCATAAACGCCATCCTATCATTTCCAACTAATGAAATGCTACAAACTCTGACTTACCCTAACTGTGATCATGATTATATTCAATGTGACCTGCGCAGCAGCTCTCACATATTTTGTCTCGCACTAAATTTCGACGTAACGTCTTCAATATTAGGTAATCACAGCGTTGGAATTCTCTCCCTATTCATTTTAATATGTGCATGTCTACAGCGAAATTCAAATCGCTCGTAGAATCTCTTACTTTTAATTCACTAAGATAATTTATACTCTCTTTTTATCCCGAGTTCCTGATTTCATTTCAAGTTTTCTTATATTAATATGTCATGGGATCCGGTAATATCCCCTCCTTAACTTTGGCTAAATAAGTGTCTGGTTGCCAGATTCTAGATCTGCTTTTAGATTACTTAATAGATTTTTGATTAGACGTTGAGTGCTCATGTTTGATTACTGGGGCTACCTGGTTGGTTGACCAAAATTGTCGATATCCCGCAGATTGTGTGTTACACGATTGCATCATTCGAAAGAGTGCATATGTACCTGGTTGTGGAAGAAGAAAAATCCAACTAGTGCATGAGTTCAAGGCCACGACCGAGTGATAAGGATGAGGTACGAAAACATGTTTGTAAATACCCCAAAACATAATAAAACGTTAATTGCGTTACGGTGAAATTCAAAAGTTGCCGTTTTTTGCGCCAAATTGTTGAGGCGGCGGGTTCTGAGTTATTAGTGTTTGTAGTAGAGGTGATTACCGGTGGAGTTACACTGGCAGTCGGACTTGTGTATTAACCGGGTCACCTGTATCCTCTGTGAATGCCGGTTCGACTCCGTTAATCGCGACAGTGTCATGTCTACCCTCGCGGCCAATCACAACACTTTTTGGTAATCGATGTCTCACCTTAACTTCTCCAGGATAAATAGGGTAAAATGTTTGTTTCACCATGATGTTTCGGGGAAAAACAAACTAGCAGTGTGCCAGCTGCTTCGGAACGTGGAATGGTTTTACCTGTAGCTACATTTGTGTTGAGTGTAAACGACCTATATAATGTCGCAAACGAACCGCATAATCTTCATGAGTGGATGGTGATTCCCTAACCATGGCGATATACTCACCGGTAAGGTGATGGTATGACCAGATGTTAATTCGGCGATGGTGGCACGCAAATGGTTAATAAAAAAGTTTGACCTGAAACCTCGAAGGAAGATCGGTAGGACTTCGGTCCAGTCAGTACCTCCATGCGACTTTAGCGCGGCCATGAGGTGACTGGTTAATCGTTTCAACAAAACATTCGCCGCAGGGTGGTGGGCATTAGTTTGGTAATGTTAGCAATCCACTAGCTCGGAATTTACCGGAGGTGGCATCGTATTGGGAACCTGGGTCCATTGTAACAATACCTAAGTAACCGATCCAAAGTTCGAAGAAAGCCTGCGCAACTGTCTCAGAATAGCAGTTATGTAACGGAATGGTTTAGGGCCACCTATTAAAAAGGCCAATGCGGGTGATGATGTATGTACGGTTACGTGATGATGGTAACGTACCGATCTAAGTAAATATGAACGAAACACGTATCCGGCTTGAAAAACTTTGCTAATGAAATCTTGGCATGCCAGTGGATTTCCGTGCGTTGGCATTCAACATACGCTTTAGCCCATTTTAAACGTCTATACTTGATTTCAGCCAGATAAGTCTGCCCGTAATTAGTTTAACGATAGCGTGAATGCCATGATGGAAAAGATTATTTAGGGTATCGAACACTCGCCTTTGAAACACAGACTGGCTAAGCAGTAGGTGAGCGTTTTGCGATACGTTGCTAAGGATATCACTGTTCCTTCGGACAAAAGGAAAGATCTGATTTCAAGAGATAGAAATCCCTGAGGTGGTTAATTTCGGCATCAGCAGCTTGCGCTGCAGCTATTTTTCTGAGGTCAAGAGAGATTGGCAACTATATCACAACTATACAAAATAGTCCATCTGAGACAGAATTTTGGACACCTGTGATATGTCATACGCCAGTCGTGAATTGAGTGACAAAATCTGGGTGTCTCGTGTCTGCACTGGAGTATCCAACCGCATATCTACTCTTTCAGTCAATTATGGGCTTATGATCTGTAAACACGGTAAACTGCTTGTTAACCCAAATGTGGAGGAATTGTTTGACCATCGGATATATTGCCAATTGTTCTCGACCGAATGTACTATACCGAGTCTGTGCCAGTTGATGTGGCTTCGAGAAAAACGATATCGCGAATCATAATCAGTCAACATTCTGTTAAATCGCTGCTCCCACTGCTGCGGCAGATGCGCCTATGAATATTGACAGTGGTGTATCGGGCCAATAGTGTTTCAGAGAGTTGATATGATATGAATGCTGATTTGGCTTTGTACGTTAACAACTTATCGTTACCATGGACCAAATCGCTTAATAGCTGAGAGTCCCGCGCGCATAGCGGGGTGAAACCACAGTATAATTTCACTGGTCAAAGAAATCGCCCGTGTTCCCTTAAGCGGTCGTCTCTGGGAAATTTAAGATTGTTCCTAGATTTTATTCTAGTGGTTCGATACCGGAAGCTGAGAGTCTATAACGTAGGAAATTGAATGCGTTCTCGTTAAATCTGAAATTGTTCGCGCTGATGGTAACCCCATGACTGGACAAACGATGTAAAAGCGCAGTCAGGTGACGAATTTGATCTTCCTTAGTGGTCCTAGCGACTAGTGCACCATCAAGGCATACGCAGGGGAAATCGAGGGCTCTGCTAACCTGGCCCATAAATCGTCCGAAGGTTCGAACCGCATTACGGTTAGCAAAAGGTATACGCCCAAACTCGTAGAGTCAAAACGGCGTGTTAACGACAGTCTTCGGAATGTCTAATTCGGCTACAGGGATTTGGTTGTACCCCCGAACAAAGTCCGTCTTACTGAAAATGTTACACACGTAGATACTGGCTGGAATCTGGTACCTATCGTGTAATGTCGCCTTGTTCAATCTACGGTAATCGACACAAGGCCGCCAATATTTAGAATTTTTCATTGGGACCATATGCAGGGTAGAGGACTAAGGGATACTAGATGGCTATATAAAGTCTAATTTCAGCATGTGATTAAACTCTTTGCGCGCCATCTGCAACTTACTGAGGATTATCTCATCGGTCGTCCGCACAAGGAGGGACCACTTGTTGTTATGTGGTGTTCCAGTGGTAGTGCAGTAGGTGGTGATTGAGTCAAGTTCGGATATTTCGCGAACAACTTTGTCTAGCAGGGTTCTACATCGTAGAAAACCTTGCTTTTGTGCTCAGAGACGTTTAGAGTGTGTTCCTGTGTATCATCTGAGAGCGCCGAGAATCAACAAGGAGGTCAACGAGTGTGAACATTACATGTAGGCTCCAGATGTTCGCTTTCGACGTGCGATGAAACGAGGATTGATGTAACGTCGTGAATCATCGCCGAATTTTCGGTGTAATCAGCAAACGGAAGAACGAGCATGTCTGCTCGAGAGTCGATGATTTAGGGTGCTTGATCCTCTCTCACAGCTAAGTGTGAGATTTTGAACCTCGTTGCGTGAAGTTGCAATCTTAGTCATTAAGTCTGTGATTATGTCTTCTGTTTGGTTACCCAGTGTGTGTTATCGTCCTGTGGTCACTGTAAAAATATGTTCATCTGCTGGTTGGTAACAGATGCATTTCCGTTATTTCAGGAATTTAATTAATATATACCGCCACCAATATGGCTTACAGGTATTCAGGGAGTCACTAAGCCATAGTTCCTTCAATAAGAACTCGTCTATAAGCGATGTCCCTAACAGGCGGCGCATCTCAATTAGTAAGGTAGATGGATTTTGGCCGACACATTCCAAATTACCGAACAGCTGCTCCAGCGTAGAACTTTCAGACAGGACGGTGCAGGAAATCATGGCCTGTTTGACAAAACGATAGCGGTCATTTCCAGCGGACACCAGGAACATGGATCAACACATCAGCGGAGAGTTCATGTGTTAGTTGCGAAAACATTGGTGAGTCATGAACGATACTTTTAGCAGTGAATTCAGTTTCTGGAAAATAAAACTAATACTCTGGGTACTTTGGAAAGAAAATGGTTATTGTGGTGACCGTCGAAGCATGACCATGATGAACAGGATAAAGCTAAAGAACATTTCTAATCGCTAAACCACGATATAAGAAATCAATGCAAAAACGCGTGATAATACTTGGTAAAATTACCTTGAAAATAAAGCTAATGTAATTTGGAAAACATCGATGTAACGCAAAATACACGAAAAATGCATTTATATAATGCTCATTAAATTGTAATTCACGAAGTATTCTTGAATCACGTCCGGCTCAACTGACTACTACAATAACGACCTACGAAGTTATGGGGAAAATCTCAGGACAATGATAATTTTATCGTGGTAGTCGAAACGTTTACAATGGTATAGAAGAGCAATCGCGTAGCACGCGTGAGCGGCAAAACTGTGAAGGTCAATTGATTATAGATCCAGTAAAACACAGTTTTTACACATTACCATTCGCACAAATTTTTGGTATCGAAAAGAAGCGTGTAAATCGTTGAGGCTGTGCTGGAAAATAGTGAATAACTTTTAACCCACCCATTCAGACATGTGACAGTCCAGCGTTCCGTTTGTTTTATATATGACAAAAAACAGCATTCTGGGATTAAAAAACAACAAGATTCAACGTTGACGTTTAGAACACACCGACAAAATTAAAAAGCTGATCAACTTTCACGAGCAGAATATGGTTTGTGCGAACATTAACAAAGCTACGTTAGGCAACAGAATTTTTGTCTTAACTTAACGAAAAAGAATCATCATAAACATTGAGCTGCTTGAATGTTGCAAGGAGAGTTGATTCCTATCATTTTAGGACTAATTTCTTTTTGTTGCAGAAAATATAGTTGTGTTTCTGCCCAGGAATTCGAAAACCGCTCCAAGGGATTAACCGAGAAGTTGTCCCCATGAAATCGGGTAAATTCGTTTTGAATAAACACCGCTATAGAATTTGATTAGTATTCGTGACTGCAATGTTCACTACGAGGAAAAATACCTTATGAGAAAGTTCACACAGAAGTTCATCGACGAATAAAAACAAGAAACTTACGAAATTAATCATTGTTAACCACAATCCATCGCCTGCTCCAAACGCAAAAAAAGTTATCCTGAAAAGCCTGTGCTTTCTAGTGTTACAATTGCTTTCAATGAATCAACTGTTGCTGTACGTGAATTACAAAGGTAATCTACCTGCATTTACAAGCCACCAAGTGCATAAAACTGCGGTTCTACTGCACAATGTGTGATGCTTTCGAAAGTAGAAAACCACAAGGCTTTCCTCATGGTCATACCGAGTCAAGAACCCGGTCACGTACAACGGCCGCATCGGCATCTTTATATGAGTCCCAGCGTCTAGAAGAATCTATCTTGAAAGAAACTCCAATAACGAAGACTGCTTTAACAGGTGTCTGAATCGTATGCAGAAGTATGTAAGAGGAATGTGAATTACATGTCTGTCGGAAATGTTTTAAAACAGATACGTTGTTTAATTCCAGCACCAAAAACGGAAGTCACGAGTGACAGTATCGTTTTCATGCGTAATATCTCCAAATCTAGATCCGTATACAATGATTCATGAAGTAACCGTGTGGTGGTAAGGAACGTATCGGAACAGACTGATGAGTCAGCAGTTAATCGCATGGAGAGAGATCGCAAATTCTGCATTCGACCTATATGAAACTTTCCAATAAAGTAGATGCAATAACTGTTGTTTCACCTTCCCGATAAGAAAGAAAACAAGTAACACCCAATGACCTCCCAATGCTCTCAAAATTTTTGCTGGGTTCTACAAATTTTAAGAAGCATTAATCTGTAGGAAATCCTATGGATTAAAAGAGTGTCATACCGAATATTGCGAGATGTTGCCTCAGAAAATCGAGCAAAGCCTAATGCTACAATTACGAAATGAGACGGGAGAAACGGATTTAAGTATTGTGCATTTTCGCGCAGTCAAGAGGAAATCGAGCATTCGAGGGCAACCTCTGGCAATACAAACCGACCTATTGGATATTAAAAGTCAATTTAAATGCTGTTAGTTACTGAGAAGAGCTTAAGAAACAGATAAGATGAACTTAGTAATGCAATGGAATCTAGCAAGCTATATATCGTTGCCATTTGTGAGATATGATTTCTGTTCCCATCAAGGTCGCGCATGGTTTGAAAATGGTACATGATTCTCGTATATTTCATACTCACCAAAACTTTTATTTTATATTTTACAATCTTAATAATATTCCATCTAATAATATTTCAATGATGTACACTAAAAGACCGGTCACCTAGCAGACTATTTAAATCACGATCCGTAAACTCAACTCTCCCATCTTCCATTCACAGTTACACACGCCTGTGTTACTTACGAATCAATCCTGGTAGTGGTGGGTGTTTTCAAGCACACCTCCGAAAGAATCTGGGCACTCGTTTCGACTTGGTCGACTATCGCCTTGTCATACTGATACTGAACGTGGACGTTTGCTCCTCACTGGCGGTGTTTTCGATCGCAACAATTTTTACATTTTTCATATACAATCAAAGCCAATTAATCAAACATAAAATTAGCCTGAAACGCACCACATGCCTGTCTGTTTGTGTTTGAATAACTGTATTAATGACCTCATTGTTGTGGTTGAATACATCCATGTGGATGATGGCCACATGGGCATGGGCATGAGCTCTTCTTCATCGACATGATTCAGGTAACTGTTTAAAAAATTAACGAGTGTAGCGCACTCGTCTTTAGTTTTGTTGAGTGTACTCAGGAAATGCTCACCACATTTCCGTCGCTGCTAAATAATACTAAGCCGACTGGACTTGACAGTATACATCCGGCTATACTTCAACCGTTCTATTTCTATTTCTATTTTCTTTCCCATATCTGTCTAGGCCTGGGCAACCTGACGGTATCTTAGCCCACGTGCAGTCTATGACTGTACGGCACTTTGCCTGGATCAGGCTTGTGCTTTCATACGTACAGGCCAGCGCCAGGAGATCGCTCAAGACCGTTAAAGATTGTGTTAGACTCTGCTGAGCAAGTGACCTTACTGCTAAAGAGGGTTACAGGTTAAAGGGCAGTGAACTTCGACTCCTGCGTGATCGTTCTCCGGAAGATCGTGTGAAGACGCAAAAAGCTACTCAGGAGATTAGCAAGCGCAGAGCCGCAGATAAAACTAACTTGCGCATTGTGGATTTTCGGGTTGTGCGGATGAGGCGAAAAGTTCGTTGGAAACCTCTGACGATAGGCATTCGGAGGGATCTGGATCTTTAAAAGTGATATATTTTAATGCGAGGAGCTTGAGAAACAAACTGGATGAACTCCTCGATCGGATTAGACGGGACCCTCCAGCGATCATTGCGGTGACGGAAACCTGGCTCTCACTTGAGCAGGATGATCCCGAGCTGTCCCTACTTGGATATAGACTCTTTCGCTCAGATCGAACAGACGCTAAAATCGGGGGTGGAGTTGCCTTATATTTCCAACAACATATTTCCGTCGCAGTGTTGGCTCGCTTTTAGCAGACTGCCGGTATGGCTGAGAGTATATGGTGCCGTTTAAGGACTGCAGCTTCATTTGCCACGATAGGTGTCGTTTATCGTTCTCCCAATACTCAGGCAGATACTCTGATATCACAGATATGTCAGTATGGTAGATCCTCAAACTGCTTGATTATGGGGATTTTAATGCTCCTAGTATTGATTTAACTTCGCTAGATGAAGGTTCTGGGTCATTCGAGCGGGACTTATTGGACGCTGTGGTTGATGTGGGCCTCGTGCAGCACGTTTCCCATCCGACCAGAGTAGGCCCTACTGGGTGTGAGTTCATTTTGGACTTGGTATTCACTCCAACGCAATCCGATATTACTCAGCTTCTGACTGAAGCTCCATTAGGCTGCAGTGATCATGCCACCTTAAATTTTATGTGGAAACACAACACTGGCTGGGTACCAGATCCAATTCCCAGAAGGAATTTTTGGAAGGCAGACGCGGGTAGGTTAGGGGATCTTGCTTCATCTCTCGATTTGTCTTTTGATCAAGCAGCTGATGTTGAAGATTGTTGGCTGGTGATCCGTAATAACATTTTGACAGTTATTGAATTGGCTGTTCCGATGTCCACACGTCGTCGTAAGGCGAAAAGTCCCCCTTGGTTTGATAAGGAGATAAGGAAACTTTTGCGGCAACGTCAAAAGCATTGGTCGATATTCGTTAGTCGGAAGAACGCCACCGAATATGACAATTATCGGCGAGCTAGAAACCTTTGTACGGCATTAAAACGCAGAAAACGTAATATTCATTTGCATGCTTTTCCGTCATTCACACCCCACGACCGGTTTCGTGCTGTTTGCACTCATCAGGTAGGGACAGTAAGATCAGGATCTGCATGCGCAGAAAACGTATGTTGTACGAGCATGGATTGGTTGACGAGTCTACTTGTGCACCAAAACGGCTATTCGCATACATTCGACGCCGCACAAAGGCGTCGCCATATATTCCTAATTTGATAGACACTAATGGGGTAGACATTACTGAGGATGGTTTGAAAGCTAAAGCCATGGCTAAGCAGTATGCTTCCATGTACTGTCTGGAAGACATTGATCCTCCTTCTGTCTCTAATAACAGTGAGGTGCTGTCTGATCTTGATGTAGATGTAGAGACTGTTAGACTCCTGTTGGAACAGTTAAACACACAATCCGCGCCAGGACCAAACGGTTTTCATCCAATGGTTTTACGAGCACTATCAGAAGTGTTGTGCGTTCCGCTGGTCAGGTTGTTTACAAAATTTGTAACATTAGGGGTCTTGCCACAAGAATGGAAACAGAGTATTATTAAACCTATGTTTAAGAGTGGGGACCCTAGTAGTCCCGCTAATTACAGGCCGGTCACATTGAATTCTGTGATCGGTAAAATATTTAGAGAAGCTGATCAAAAGGAAAATAGAGCACTTTCTTTTGGAGTGTGGGCGTTGGTGTCCACAACAACATGGATTCACCAAAAATCGCTCATACGTAAGTAATCTGCTCCTGGCGCGAGAAAGTTGGTGTGCTTTGACTGATTCTGGTCAAGAGGTCGATGTCATTTTTATCGACTTTAGTAAGACGTTTGACCGCGTGCCCCACCGCCGATTGCTCGTCAAGCTGGAGGGTTTGGGTATTCAGGGTTGTCTACTTAAATGGATCGAGGCATTCATCTCAGGGCGGTCAAACCGTGTAGAGGTGAGTGTAGTTTTGTCTTCAGAGATGATAGCAGGCTCCGGAGTGCCGCAGGGATCTGTCCTTAACCCATTGTTATTCAAAGTTTTCATGAATGATATTCCGGACGCGGTAGCGATCGATTGTCTTTTATTCGCGGATGATCTGAAACTGTGGGCCTCTGTCAGTTCCTGCGATGGCCACAAGCAACTGCAACAAGCAGTTGATGACTTTGTCAGTTGGACACATCGCTGGTCACTGCCTATCAATGAGGAAAAGACAGTGGTCATGCGCATAAACTCCGATGACACTGGTGGTGAATACTTTCTTGGAGGTGAACCTATTAGAGCGGTGACGGTCGATGGCTGACACTTGTCGGAGAATAGGCAGCGCTACCAGGATGCTCTGGGCGATTCGGCGTTCCTTTGCGTCCATTACCCCGCAAATGTTCCAGACACTTTTCTCTGCGTACATTCGTCCTCTGTTGGAATATGGGCTACCTGTTGCATTTCCTCAGTCCAAAGGCGAATGCGACTCCTTGGAGAGGGTACAAAGGAGGGGCACTAAGGTGGTTTGTGGAATGCGCCAACTCCCGTACGAGGATAGGAGGAGCTTGCTGAAACTCTACCCCTCAAACTTCTAAGGGAAAGATATGACCTGCTCCTGACACGCCGTATTCTTCTCGGTCAATATGGAGACGAGTTCCTCCAGTACTTTCGATTAGTAGGTGAGTCGAGGACTCGTGGACATGACTTTAAGTTGCGAAAGCCTAGAAGGCTGAAGCTGAGTAATGCGAGCACGCTATCCACGCGGGTGGTGAACACTTGGAACTCTCTACCGAAAGGGCTCCTGTCTCTACCATCTGAACAGCTATTCAAAAGCACGTTGGATCAGCATTTGTTGAGACGGATGGACTTGATCCCCGTAGTGATATAGTGGTGTTCCTCTACTCTCAGGGTTTGCCTTGTCAGCAGAAGTCACCCATGTTTATTACTGTGATGAAGCTCAAACGGGATTTTATCCCTTCTGCTTTCGCTTCAGAAGAAGAAGAAGAACCAACAAAGTAAATTTTATTATTCGGGATCGAACTTATAATTCTGCAGAAATAGGAATTACATACCCTAATACAATCTGTGAAGAATTTCTTATATATTTCAATACCACAGACAATACTCCGATCTATAAAGATATCACTAACACATTTCGGACACCTAGTGTATTACACACTATATGCAGCCGATTGAACAGTCGAAGGTATATATATATATATATATATATATATTTACACAATCATTTAAAAATGAAAAAGTGCCACCCGGCAATGCACGAGAAAAAGAAGGAAAGAAAAAAAGGTACAATACGAGGGGGAATTTTTTTGTCCATTGTTCCACATGTCGATTTTTTGATTTTTTTGTTTTTTTTTACAAAAGTGGGGGGGAACACAAAATAGAATGCACTCTCTCCACTGTTGCCGCTCTCAGCCATCGTCGCGTGTCAAGCCACAGACACTCACTATCCCTTGGACCCCACCCAGGAAGCCGCGTTC
>JACCGJ010004185.1:0-40837 GCA_013407085.1 Atriophallophorus winterbourni | reverse complement strand
CATTTCCGTCATGCACTGGAGGACGTGGTGGGAATGTATCTTGGACTGACACTTCTCTTTAAAAAAGCCACAAATGTCCAATCAAGGTGTATGCTATACGCGAACATGACCCGCTATAATGCCTATTTGCCTTCGTTTTCTCTCATCATGTATGCTTATTAGCACGCTTTGTGCAACCCTCTGTACACACCACCCAGTGGTTTCTTACAAGCTATCAGCTTTTATTACCACAATAAAACTATTGACTACTATTGCATAAATCTGAATAACATTAATGAAGTCTGGAAACAAACTAATTTCAGTCTCAAGCCAGACATAACAGACATTCTATTTGCCATTTGTAGAATGGGTGGTGATGATATCAAACTTCTTCTACTGAACTTATTTAACACTTATATCGAATATGGAATCTTCCCTTTAGAATGGAAACACTGTCTGTACACCCAGACATAAAATCTGGCTCTCGAGCACACGGTATCAAAACTATCGCCCAATAACCACAAAACAATAGTATCTAGATTACTTGAAATAATAGTAAAAAATGCTATCCTAAATCACTTATCTCTAAGTTTCTTCTCTAGAGCTCAACATAGCTTCCTCAATAAAAGATATTGCATTACATGCCAGTATGAATACCTTGACTATATTACTACATCGATTGAGGAAGATTTGGTAGTTGAAGTTGTCTTCCTAGACATAACTAAAGCATTTGATACTGTATGAAAGCACAAGCCTGATCCAGGCAAAGTGCCCACAGTCAGAGGGATGCAAGTGGGCTTAAGATTACTGTCAGGTTGCCCAGGCCTAGACAGATATGAGGGGGTAAATAGAAATAGAAAGGGTAGTGAGAATCCAGCGTGTACTCGCATGCAGCTCACTACCGTTTGGCAACCAAATTAGCACGATGTTAGCCGCCACAGCAAGAAAATGCTGCACGATTGCACATCGTTGGCATTTGATACGGTTCCTCATAAGTTATCATATCGAAACTAGAATCATATGGCATCGGTGGTAATCTTCTTTCCTGGTTAACTTCTTTTCTTACCGATCGCACTTACTCTGTTGAAGTTAATGGCCATAGATCTCGCAGCTTACCTATTCCCAGTAGGGTGATTCAATCTAGCGTATTAGGCCCCTTACTGTTTCTTGTATACATAAATGACATAAATAACGTCATTTCACATAGTAAATTGTACTTATTCGCTGATGACATGAAAGTTGTTATCACTTTCCAAGCTAATCAAGCACAAACTTATATAACTCGACTAAACAATGATTTAGTTGCACTTGCAGATTGGGCGACAAATAACGGTCTTTTGTTCTCAACAGCAAAATCAAATTGTATGCCTATAAGATGCACGATACAAGATAACTCAATTCTTCTTAACAATAACGCAATTCAAATGATAGACAGCACGCGTGATTTAGGATTTCGATATTCTACATCACTCACTTTCAATGAACAGATACGCCACCTTTTTACTAAAGTCAAGCAAAGTATGAATACTATACACGGATCTATAATTCAACCTCATTGTAAAATAGAAATGTATAAATTATTCATCATTCCACTTCTAGTCTATTGTGAAATAATATATACCAATATAAATAAATGCGATAGCATAGTTTTAAAAAGATACAATGTACTTTCTCAAAATCCATCATCGGTTAAAACACCGAAAAATCTTACAGAGAAACATGTATACAACTGAACCTCGATTCATCATGGTTTCGCAGACTCAAGCATAATTCATGTCGACCATGGATGTACATCACAATCGCATGAATTTTCATGTTCTACAGCTTTTTGAATGACTAAACAGTCCGATTCGGTCGAGAGCAAGTTCTTCCCAATTCGCGGGGTAAATACCAAGTGATTTCATCTCTTTTACAAACGTCTTTGTGCCGTGAGTGCGGTCTGCTCAATGATAGACTTCCTGATTGCAACTCACCGCAGAATAGATCTTTCGGAATACGACCATTTCCATTCTGTAGACATGACCAAGCCCCCGCAGGAGCCGCTGTCGTAATAGGGTGAACATGCTCTGTAGACCAGCTTTTGAAAGCATTTTAGCATTAATCACACTGTTCATCAACGATATGTTCAAGATACGACGGATGCTTCGTAGATGAAATGCATTCAGCTTCCGTTCGTGTCTTGCGTGGGTGGTCCAGGTTTTACTGCTGTAAAGTAAAGCATTTAGTACGCAAGTGCTGTATACCATCATCTTTGTCTTTATAGTCAGCTTGCGGTTACCCCAAACACTAGAGTTCAAACGGGACAGAATGACAGCTGCTCTGCCAATCCGCTTATCAATCTCCGTGTCTAGCGAGAGGTTAAAATCAATGGTTGAACCAAGGTATGTAAACTGATGTACCGATTTTGAAATTATATGGTCTTGACCACAATTTAAAAAAAACAAAAAAATCCTGTTATATAATGCCTCGTTTTGAATGTCATGTTTTAAATGTACGCACCAATTTTCCATAGCTAACCTCTCACCGGCTTGGTGAAGAGAAACCCTTTCCGTTTTTCTCAGTCGCAGCTACAAATTCTGGGACCAAAGGTAGGGTTGGAAAACATCGGACGTACCTTCGCATACGACGAGGATACCAGAGAAAAAGGAACCAACTTTGGCAGTGGTGGGCGCTCCTTTGAAGCTTTCCACAGACGGAAATTCTGGACGCTCGATTGGCTTATCCCTTGGCGGCGCGATCGTCGAGGATATCGAAATCACAATAAGAAAAAAACGCTTTGGCAGTGGTGGTTGCTTCTCTGCAGCTTTCCACCGAAAGAAATTCTGGATGCTCGATTGGCTCGTTAGCCACATACTGTCCTGTGCAAACTGAACTGAACTGATTCACAAACACGCAACAATACAGCACCAGCGAACAAGGCAAAAGGAGAACGCGCACGATAAAAGTATATTGTGTAATAATCATTGATTAAAACAAGCATCGATAGAAATGGAAATACATTTGAAAAGAAAGTGGAATTGCAAATTGCCAAAGCTTTTTCCAAGGCCATTATTTCTCCTTGTTTTGCATTTGCATTCATTTCATATTTTATTTCGATTGACCCCTTCCTTTTGCCATTCATTATTATCCGTTGTTTCAGAGCTCTATTTGGATACGACTGCTTATATCTTACAATGCCGAACTTGTCTATGCCGAACCTAATTTTTTTCGGTGACTCACTGACCCAGGTACGTTGTTTTGATCATAATGAACATCATAGTAAATAGGCGCGTGCTTCTGTGACTACATGTTATTTTCTAGTTTTTTCAGTTTCCAAGTGAATAAAACGTTCAACTGCAAATTAGTGTTGAGGTTTTTCCTTCTCATTTTATAGCGTGGCTGGAGCTACGAAGGTGGATGGCTAGCAATGATTGCTGAATCATTTGTTAGGCAAGTTACATTAAATAGCATAATACGCTTTTCTTATTCCGTTTATAGTTTTTGATCCGGCATAGCAATAACCCAATAGTACTATTTCCAAAAATTATCGTTTTTAAATTATTAAATTCAAAATCTCAGGTTCAGTAGCTTTTAGTCTCACATCTCTCTGTCGTTTTAGGATCTTAACGTGTCATTGTTGTATTGCAGTTGAGTATGCGGTAATTGCTACCGGTGTAATACTGTCCATAATGATAATAGCTGGATAGCAGTGACAAATGAATCGGCTGCCAACATGAATGTTTCGCTCAGTTTCAGCTGAAATGTATTGGGAAACAGCCAGTTAGTTTGCTAGCTTTCTTCCGCACACGCCACCAAAGTTGCATGTAATTAATAACACGACTGCACTGCATATGGCAACGTTCCTCGACCTGTTTTTCTATGCTGCTTCAAATATTTAAATCTTAGTCGCGTTATTAAAAAGGCTATGGTAGAGTAGATTGAAATAAATGTCTAATTCATTTGACAGCTAAACACATTAGTACCAGTTCTTTAAAGCTTCGATATACTTCTCAAAATCGGATGCCTCCATATTATTATATTATATTTGCACAATCTGATACAGATATAGTGCCGTTCAACATAAACAATGAGATGTACAAAGCGAGGAAGGGGGTACAAAGCGTTGTCATCGGCATCGTTCAACGTAGGCATGATACTACCCGGTTGCCTACACCGAAGTAGGGGAGATGTCGTTTAGGGGGTCCCACCCCGAGCCTTTACCCACAAGGCAGTGGAGCGAGAGAGGTTCGCACCTGTCGGTGGCCGGTGACCGACGAAGCGGTTCATTTAGCCCTTTTCTGGGAATTTCCAGTTACGGAGCCGTACACCACCGTTGAAGGTTGTAATTAAAGTTTTTGAATGTGCACCATTACAATGTCCTGGAGAGGGCAAGGGCGGACTTTTGGAGCGGCGGTAGTCACATCGCCGCGTGTGATGTAATCATGGATTTTGTGGCTCTTTTTATAGGGAGGAATCGCTGCCAGGCGAAACCACCACACACTCAACACCACCGCCGAACCTTTCGCTGCGCTCGGAGAACGAGCCCACCCAGCTGGCACCACGTGGAGGTATTTGGCAAGCCAGATGCCTCCATAACCTGGAAGTTAAAAGGGATCTAGTCTGCTCATCGGCAAGATGATTACGTAGGCAGTCAAAGACCCTTGCCGGTAGCCTTTCTTAACCATTCTCAGTTCGTATTCCGGCCTGCAATCCAATATTGCAATTTTTAAATTTTTAAAATATGTCTCGAAACGGCGTTCAATGACGGTCTTGCAGTAAGCGTCTTGGAGTGTTTGTTTAATCTTGTATGGTGTCAAATGGAGCGACGAAGAAAGCCTGTTATGATGCATGGTTGTAAACGCCACCAGGAAGCTGTTGTGTCGATGGCGCCTTTCTCGTTCACGAAAGTTGATTTAATTCATATTCTTCTCAAGATACAGGTCCCTCATCACCTTTCTTTCGTGCTTTCTCTTCTGTAGATTCCCTAGCTTTTTAGGTCACACTCTTCCTAATCTATTTACGGTTTTATTATGCCATGTTTATATAGCAGTTAAACATGTGGTACTTGCTACCAGTATATTGCTGTCGCTGACGGTTATGTTTATCCTACTTAATGTTTGTGCACGGATGTGCAATCGTGCAACATTTCTGTGCTGTGCTGCTAACATGCTAAATTGATTGGCCAACGGTAGTGAGCTGCATGCAGAAACACGCTGTAGTTTCGCTACCATTTTTATTCCCCCTCATATCTCTCTAGGCCTGGGCAATCTGACAATATCTTAGCTCATGTGCGGTCTCTGACTTTGCGGCACTTTGCCTTGCTTGCTTGTCCCTTTATATCATACCATACTTTATATTTCATCGCACTTTGTCTGGCTCCGGAACTGTGCATGATGGTGATTAATTTCAACTAATTTAAGCATGCGGCAACAACGAAAATGTTGGTGATTAGTTTTACTTTTTGCGTATCCGTTAACAGCGAAGAATTAAGTTAATTCCATTTCAGCATCGCTCACAATCTCATGGCTCGAATCTGTTTCTCTTTTTTTCCAGACGTGCAGATGTTATTGGCAGAGGCTACTCCGGCTACACTACGAGAATGTGCCGACAAATACTTCCCAAGTTGTACCCCGATCGCCATTCAGTTCAGCATTGCTGCCAGTTCACTATTTTTCTCGGTGCAAATGACGCAAGCCTATCTGATCAACACGTACCTCCGGAAGAATATCAGAAGAATCTCGTGGATATGGTTGATTATCTGCAGGTTGGTTTTCAATGTCAAATGCGGTTAATGCTAAAATTGTTTGAATCTATGCATATGTTCTCTCTAGTGCATGGAAGCATCTCAGCCCAGTTTTTTCATTGAAAATTGTATATATGTATGTATGAAAGCACAAGCCTGATCCAGGCAAAGCGCTGCGCAATTAAAGACTGCACGTGGGCTTAGATACTGTCAGGTTGCCCAGGTCTAGACAGATATCAGAAGGAAAGTACAAGTGGAAATGGTTGTGAGACTCCAGCGTGTTTCAGCGTGCAGCTCACTACCGGTGGCCAATCAATTTAGCACGGTGTTAGCCGCATAGCACAGAAGTACTGCACAATTGCACATCCGTTTATGGTTCGGATCTGTGCTCATCAATTATCTTACATCGATTACTTGATCCTGTATTTCATCTAATGGTATGGCGATGAAAGTTTGTTATGATGCGTGGCAATAAATATCGCCGTCCTGCTGCTACTTGTCTCGGAGCACCTTATTGTTCACATGTATTAGTCGATGTAGATGTATTATATACGAGCGCTTCTGTTTCATCTGTACGGCTTGCTCAATTATAAAGCTTTCATGATCGACTGATCAGGTGCGCTCATTAGCAGCTGGTATCCGTGTGACGTTTTCGGACGAAAATACTGTCATTTGTGTACTGCTCTCCCATGATAATGTCAGCATATTAAATTTCATGTTAGTTGCTGTCTCAAGTTCAAATTTTGATTTGGACCGTGTCGTCATCGCTCAAACGTGCTAATCAAATTTCATCAACATTGTTAGATACTACACTTTTATTACTTATCGCTTCTGTGTAGAATATTGGAGTAGCGGCCAGCCGCATACTGTTGATCAGCCTTCCGCCTGTAGACGAGGCCCGATGGAACGCCTGCGAAATCGCTGAAGGTTCGTGTCCGTTACTCATGTAAGCATTCTGGAAAAACATTCTGCCTCATCGGGCCATGACATGCACACGTTGTTCAATTGTATGGTGTCCCAACCAAAGCTACACTTCTGCTATTGTAAATCACAATCAATCATTAACCTCGAGACCGATGAATCAAACAAAATAAGGAACTTTGCTCTACAGATTCGGTAGCTTTTGCTATTACGGTACGGCAGTTGAATGTTTGGCATTTGCTAGTGACGCTGGGCTCTTTTTGATGTTGATTTGTACAAAAGGCATCAATTATAGGCCGTAAACAAACGAGTCGCTTTGAACGGAAGGAGAATCAGCCACACTACACAGCATCTATCATCCATGTTACGCTGGCGCATCGCCCAATAACTAGGCATGGGCAACCTGACAGTATCTTAGCCCATGTGCAGTCTCTGACTGTGCGGCACTTTGCCTGGATCAGGCTTGTCATTTCATACATACATACATACATACAGGCGTGGAGTTGATTAATTCAAGGTAGAAAAATTGTCCGCCTAACAGTAAGATCACCGCACCGAGTTCTCGGATTCGTTCTCTATTCTTTGAAACTTAATCCGATTTAGGTAGACCGAAGAACAGAGAGTTGAAATTGTGTCCAGTCTACGCAGAAGCTGCACGAAAAGCCGCCTCGGACGCTCACGTGCTCTTTCTCAATCTGTATGAAGCGATGTTCGAACAACACGTAAGTAGGTTGGCTATACGCATTTGAGTTCAGAAAATTACTCGGATTTTAATTCATTGCTTATTTCACCCGACATATAATGGTTGGCCGAGGGCTTTTCACTGAGTTTGTCAATAATTATATTATTAACGTTCAACAAGTTTTAACTTATGCTGGTAGCTGCTAAACATTACTTCCGGTTCGCTCAAATTAGTATACACGCGGTGCACGGATGTGCAATCGTGTAATACGTCCGTGCCATGTTGATTTGCCACCGCTAATGAGCTGATTGACGCTGGAGTCTCATTACCATCTTTGTTTCTTCCATATTTTTATAGGTCTGAGCAACCTGACAGTATTTTAGCTCACGTGCGGCACTTTGTCTTGATCAAACCTGTGAATAGATGTTGTTTGCTGTGAAGTTTCGAGTGCATAAAGAACTACGTTCTTGTGTTAAACGAATTGCTGGTCAAACGCCGCGAAGCCTATAATAGTTTAGAAATCGTATTGCCTGTTTGAACGGGGCATACTTTTGTAGTGTTTTGCTCACATCCTCACCACTATCGGTTTCGGGATGCTTATCTGCATTAGATTAAGACAGCAAGGAAGTTTCAGTGAGGCTTTAAATAGTGATCATCTTGTATATGAACCACTGTGTTCAAACATAGAATCAGTGATTCCACGCCACGCTTATGTATTGTCAATGCATCGTTGTGCTCATCTACAGCATTTACGCATCACTTGTTTCAAGTCACTTCCTCCATCACATGATTCCGTAAACCTTGTTTAAACCTTCCCTTCAAATTGTTTTGCAGAATTGGCAACGGTTCTTCATCGATGGGTTGCATTTTTCACGTCAAGGATCCCAATTCCTTGCCGAATTACTGATACGAATATTAGAAAGGCGTTTGTTGCCAGAATGCTCCTTCCAGTGGCCCGATTGGAAAACCGTCGACATGCACGATTCAAAACACGCTTTTGATTCATATTTGGCAACAGGTGAAGATGAATCCTAGTTGCTTTAATGAAACCAATCAATAGCTCATGATGTCTATGCGTTTTTGTCTGTATGACATTGGTTGGGAATGTTGAATCTGCGTGAGTAATGTGCCCCCTTCTTATTCTTTATCAAGCCCTCGTTGTCCATAGAAGCAGTGCGTATCACTGGTTTCTTTAACACGAAGCGGCAAAAGTGAGATGATTTCACCCAGTGGGCAGTTATTTTATCAGCTATTGTTCGTCATTATAATCATTTTGCACTGGGTGTTGGGTCAGACAATGTGTCAAGCAACATAAAGCAAGAAAGGCCGATAAGTAAACACAAGCAAACGAAATATGCGAATGCGTAAAAAAAGCAGATTGTTTTCGTAGTTTCACCGCGTTTTTTTATAAAATACGATTTCTGTGTAGGATGTAAATTGTGACAACAAGCTACTGACATCTGTTTTCAGACATACGGTGTAAAGTCTCCAACCATTAGCTAGATCGTTTAGACTCCATTCTGGCAAACGAATGCATCCCACTGTGCTTCCTCATCCCAGCACGCCATGTCATTGATTGGACATCCAGTTGTTTCTCTCTGCCTCGGCGATTAGAGCGCGCGATATGGTAAGTGGTGACAAGGCATTCCTAACATCGGCGTCTCTCGCACTCTTTGTGCCAACATTGAAATGAGTAATGCAACGCTGTCTCCAGATAACAGCAATCTTTTGCAGGAAACTAGTGTCAAAAGGCAGCGGGGCATGTTCTGCTCGGATAGACAAAATTTTGCAACTATAGATAAGCGTGTCACGGATTACTGTGGTGTACACCATTGTTTGTACACGTTTTATGGCTGGGCACGGTGAGGATCTGGGCAAGGCACATTTCCCGAGATATGCACTTGCGGCGGGATTCGAACCTGGACAGTCCGAGCGCTGTGCCATCGCATTTACTTGCAAAAAACCTCGAGCCCATTTGCACAATATTCTGATTTTCTTGGCATTTAGTTACTTGTTCAAATGGTAGTGTTGGCGGTCAGTCAAGTATAGAAAATACTATCCATTTAATTTATGTTGATGGCGCTAGCCCTCCAGATATGGATGTCATCATTTATTTGAAAGGACATTTCTGTAATTGTGCTTTTCACTATTCCAGAATGTAAAATGGGTGCCGACATATCTGAGAACGACTGCGATAGTGGGCTGAATTTTATCACATCTACAGTTTTATGTCAATTAAAACAAAGATCACTGAGCCTCCGCGGCCTGATACGTTAAGGTAAACAAATGACACTGGCAACGAATATACCAGTGGGGTGAAAGTATCGGGATCGACCTTGCCATGAACATAGATGGAAAACGAAGGAGTTTGTTGTGGGGTCTCACTCCGCTGACTCAATTCAGTGGAAGTGTCACCAACACATCCGTGCGTTATTGTGCCGCAGTCACGAACTCGTACCGGTCGTTCACGTAATGCAATTTTAATGATGTCCGTCAATCCTAATGTGCAAGCCCAATGACCGGCCTAGCTTCCAAGACGCGCCTTCAAAAACAATCATAAAAGACTGTCAATTTGTAGCAGACCAGTGTCTCCGCACATTTATTATTATACCCTTCTATTTACTCTATCTTTCGCTAACATGTGATTCAAAAGTCCGTCTGCATTACGTGTATATTAATTGACCTTCGTCGCCCGGCTAGTGACATCGACCAGTTCAAAAAAATCACATGGCGCGACAGATATAAAGAAGTGGATACGAAGAGCAACGAACAAGAGGATATCGGAGACAAGAACATCAACAGGCAGCGAACAACAGTACTGCCCTTTTCTCTATCCCATTTCTCCTTTTTCTTCGAAATTGATTGTACTGCATAACGCCGTCATTCCAGAAAAGATAAGATTCGGAATACGAGCGTTGTTCTGTCATCCAAGACGAGGGGGTTCAAAAGACAAAGCCGTCGCTAGAACGCAGTCGTCAGAAAACACCACTAGGGCTCAACCAAAAGTTTACTCAACTACAACACATATTGCCACAAATATCTGTTTCAGTGCAGATGATCAAAAACACAACACAAAATAACACGAAGGAATGAAAAGATTATGCCCGTGTGGATAAAAGACATAACGGTTCAAGCTGTTAGTCCCGCTTGGGCCGCCCAGAGGTGCCGCGGTAAATGATTCCATCGGTGCCAACATCCATGTTCCATATGCCCCACGAGACTCCCCACACGATAAGAATTAACGCCACACTCGTCCATAAGGTGATGTTGAACAACGCAGAAAAGTCTGACCTAACGTCAGGAGCGAGATTGAGCTCTTTAATTAGCGAGGGATCCTGAAAACGAAACGTGAAGGTAAAGTGTACGAAACAAAAAATAGTGAACAGCAAACAATCTGCACGCAGGAAACACATCAACAAACGCGAGGCATGCTCGTACGGTGAAATGATATCATCAACAACATGGACAGCATTACACCGATAACAAGTACCAATGCCATACAATCATGACATAGTAAAAATTTTAAAAGATGGGGTTAGATATAAAAAGCTTCTGTACCTATAAAAGATTAGGCACTGACACACTGGGGTGACACGCCTACACTTCGAATCAAACATGCATTTAAGCAAGTGTTTTGAACGAATATAGCGACACCGGCATAACAGCTTCCTCAAATCAAATCGCCGGGTTGCGTTCATAACGTCGGATTTCATACGGCGCTACATTATAGTTGGATCCACGATAGTATCTGAGAAGTCTGACCTGGCCTTTGAACATCAAAACGTGATGAGTGAAGGCGACACGTGGCTAAGAGTTTAGTTCGTCGACGCTGGTGTTGTGTTGTTCATATGCTTCGGATGGATCGCCAGGGCGCTATTAAATCGAAGGCGAGATACAACGATCTGGTACCAAAAACGTACAATCTGTGCCAACTGAAAGTAAACACGCAATCTCTTGGGCGTTTAATTGCCGCACGGCAATTGTTTCCAGACAAATTAGAAAATACAAACAAACTGACAATAAAAAGTGCAGATTGGAAGCGCACATGTGCTTTCCTCGTCAACGTATTTGTTGTTCGGTTCGAGTCATTATCGGGCACATAATCACACAAATGTATCACACACACACAAGGACTGCAATAGTTTGATAGTAAAAGGAAGAATGGCGAGATTGAAAGTATATTTGAATAAAAGTGACATTTGAAAGTATAGAACAATATCTGACTGAGTAGTTCGGAAACTAGCGCTCCTCAAATTGCAGTCGCAAACCCAATTGCAAATTGATGCTCGATTGCGACATATCGACTAGCTTGTTGAAAGACTTGGTTGGACTGCGGACAGCGCTACGAAGCAGGCCAGCCATTGGAAGGGTGGAATAACCCAGTGCTATGGGTAAAGAAAGAGGATCAATTGAAAAAATTTATCGCGTTGGATACGGATATACAAAACGGAATGAGGGTATTACGAATGAGCTCATGATGATGAAAATAAAAACAGTCAGGGTGGTAATGATAATAATAGCATTACTAGTGGTGTGATAATACCAGTATGAGTTTAGTTAGCGGGAGCTTGGTTTCTAATTCATTAAAAAACTCGTGTGGGTGGAAAAGATGATGTACTCAATGTGTCCCAACAACAGGAAATTGGTAGTAATGTGGATAACACGAAATGGTTAAAACAAGAACTCAAAAAGTCTGCTAATTGTCGGCGTAGCGAAAGCGCCATTTGCACTGGCGGACAAAATGATACCAACTTTCTAGATCCCTATTTAGGATCAGGTTGTTCCGAACTCAAGGGCGCAGCACAACAAGAGTGCGAGCGAGTTGGTTGAACAAGGTAAAAGCTTTATTCAAAAATATTCGCAATCTCAGCATGACGTTAGTGTTAAATACAATACACACGGTACACGATAACAAAATATCAACGAGATAAAAGTTTCCTCAATTATTGGATGAATAGACGCTTTTTTCAGAGATACTTTAAGCCGAGGCGGATGAAGGAATGCTGATACAATGATGTTCAAGATGACAATATGATATATTTTGATCGGGTTGTAGAAAAATATCCAGATTCAGATAATTCGATGTGGAATGGATGGTAATTATCGGCGATTAAAATTTCCAAGATGCATTCGTAGGAAATTATACTTGCGCGAGAAATAATTTTGATGCAACATCTTATTGGTTAATAAAAGCAAGGTTCAGCATTCACTTACGTTGTAGGGAAGGATCGTCGAGCGAAAAGGCTCGTATGTACAACAATCCACTGCGTTCTGATTCGGAACAAGCGAACCTCATCGGGGGATGTAGCGAGAGATCACCAGTGATCGAGTTGACGAAAGATACACAACACGTCTGCTTCGGTTGCTCGTTGACTGCGAACTCTAACGTGAGTTCTAAATCGTCTGAGGTAACAAAAAGTGTGAAAAAATCGATCAGAGAAAAAATGGCGGAAGGTAGTTTTTAAGTGACACGTCCTTATACTAGGTTGTTGATGGTCTGCTTCCGTCGAAGTCGACCATGAATGTACAAGGCAAGCGCCAAGACAACCTCATGCTACATAGCGTCTCTAATGACGTAACAGTCCTATTCGGGAGGATCGATAGGTAGTACTTGGACGAGCGGCTGTATTTGCATACTGTCAATTTGATGCACATTCAGTATCTGCTCTTCCCAGCTAGGTGAATGGGGACACAAAGGTATTCTGAATGTTACCGGCCGATGGGACCAGTGATTATCACAGGGTTCTTCGGAACAAGGTGTTAGATTATTGTGAATACACGGAATGAAATCGTCCTTGGCTATCACGACCATGCTAAATTGATTGGCCACCGGTAGTGAGCTGCATGCTGAAACACGCTGGAGTCTCACTACCATCTTTATTCTCTATTTCTCATATCTGATTAGGCCTGGGCAACCTGACAGTAATATCGCTCACGTGAAGTCTCTAACTGTGCGGCACTTTGCCTGGATCTGGCTTGTGCTTTTATACCATACCATCACGACCAATGTCGTACATATTTTACAAGTGGGCATGGCATGGAATCGGGATTTGAAACAGAACACTCCAGACTAAAATTCACAAGTGTTAAGACCGAAACAAGAGGTCATGGCATACATATGACGGGAAACATTGCGCAATAAAACCGATTTTTCTGTTGTTTCGTCGTCTGTAACTACATCAAATTATATACCCAGATAGCAAACTATAAAAACCCATCGGGTGAATTTATTAAAAAACGAATCGGAAAACAGAGCTCGAAACGATTTCGATCAAATCTATTATCGAGATCAGTTTCTTTTCGTCCGAGCACGAAATTTGACGGATAAACACCAATCGTGTGGTGGTTATTTTCTTTACTTCTTGAAGCTACTCACAAGTAGTAATGTTTAAAATGTTAAAAAATCCCTCAATCGAGAATTGAAAATGCATGGTTGTTGATTGTTCGAGTTCAGTGAATATACTAGCAAAGCTAGTTAAACCACAATTGTTCGTCACGACAATCTTTCGTAAGGTGGTTCATTATTAGGCGACAAGTCACGCAAGTCGACATTCCGACACGTGAACTGCATTTATTATTATTGATTTATTTATAATTATATTTAATAATTATACGTGATTTATGACAGATTAACTCGGAAAGTTTCTAGTCAAAAATATAAGTACATTGTTATGCAGCATGATATCGAATAATCCTGAAAACCGTTGGCCTAACCATTACCGAGTAAAATTATATCATGGCTCGGGTTTTAGTCTATGGTGATGTATTCATCAGAGTGACAAGCAGAGCAGGCGTCGACCAATCTCTGTCACTGTTATATCAGTTATGTGAATGATGTCGTTAGGTTTTACGATTTGAGTTGATCCCTAGATAACGACATTTACCTTCAGTTCACCACCGGACTCAGGATGGTCGACTATGCTCAACACCTCAAATACCTTGCTTGGAATATGCAACCAAATGATCACATAAAAGATGAAATTAAAACCAGAATTGATTGAGCTCGCGATGCATTTTACATTCACAAGGCACAGGTTTGTCACCGCAAATGCTGCGCCTTATATCAACGCATTTATATGCATAATGAATAATAAGCTGCGTGCCACAACCTGGAGCAGTCCTGTCGTCATTTTACCGGTCTGAGCCCAGATGACCTGTGGGTAATTCAGAAGACTACGTTCTTTGACTGCACGAAAACGGTTCCAGCTATTTCATAGGTAAAAGTGTTATTGATTGATTGAGGTTGGATCGAAGTTGGTGCATGAAGATGCGGCGTACCAAACCGTCTACGAGGACAGTATGCACCAAATAAAACGACATACATGCACGCACATCACATGGCTACTACGAGAAATCGATCCGAGATCAGAACCAACTTGCCTGTAACCGACGCAGAACAATCGATCAGAGACACACACAAATATTGCAGCCGTGCGATTGAATCGTCAACTGAAGTGAAAAAGAAATGACCACGCTGCATTTCGAGGTATACGAGCGAAACTATACGTGAAAGTGGAAATAACAAAAACGCATTTCGCGGGTCGGTACTTGGGCGTGTGAAGGAGTGATGAAATAACAAAGATGATAAACCATGAAAAAATATGTAAACGCATGGAGAGGGAGATTTGAGCGGCTACTGAAAGTACCGAAGGCATAGGTAAAAAGCAACAGTGATTCATAGAGTTTTGTTCACACATAACCAGAGACTTTGAATGGGCAACGAAAACTCAAAATTACACTGTTACAGTTAAATTTAGTTCCTACAAAGAATCTGTTCCGTTCATTTTTCTTCCTCATATCTGTCTACGCCTGGGCAACCTGAAAGAAACTTAGCTCACGTACAGTCTCTGACTGTGCGGTACTTTGCCTGGATCAGGCTTGTGCTTTCTTACTATACCATACATACAAAGAACCACAGTGTTGAGTGTTCAAGGTGACCACGACTCATGCCTCGAAATGCTTAAATTTTATTAATATATTTTGGTCCTTATGTCAATCACCGTTAAACTCCACAAATTGTTTGCCGACAGCAGGTGAAGACAGTCAGATTAAGTTGAGTGCATCTTGAAGCAGTGGTAAATTAGTAAAAAAAAGCTATACCGGAATGCCAGTTAAATAAGGTTCCTACAAAAAACCACTATGTTCAACTAAAATCAAAAAGTGATTCAAGCGAGAAACAATACCGATTAAACACATACAGCATGATTAACAGGGAATTCAGCGTCAACGAAACGCGCCCATGGTAAAAAACGCTGGTCGACTGGAGTAGAGTAAATTTTAGTCTGGACGCTCACGGGGAATCGAAATGCGATGATCAACAGCCACAACTCGAGTCAGCAAACGTTCCACGACACAAAGCGGCAATGAAACAGACAATTCATCGAAATAGATGATCAGCAGTTTATTCGAAATAAGAGGAATTTCTCTTCTAAATGTTGCTGGTAAATTGTTTTTTTAACTCTTACAGATGCGGCTACACGTTATAGCTGATAGAGTTTAATCTGAATCTCAATGTGGCTTTCGCAAGGGAAGAAAAACCGAGGACATGATCTTCTCCTTAACAAAGGCATTTCACTGCGTTAACAGAAGAGGGTTTTTTCAAAATGCTTGATCTTATAGGCTGCTCAAACTCGTTATTTCTTTCCACTCTGACATGAAGGGCTCGGTCCATGCGAAGTGATGGAAACCATTCCAAACCGAACCGATTGAGAGCACAAATTAAGGTACGGGATATGCTAATCCGTGAACTGCTGCTCGCCGACAATGCAACCATTATTGCTCACTCACAAGAGCAGCTCCATTCGCGAATGGACTGTTTTTCGTCCGTATGCAGAGGCTTTGGTCTGACAATCAGCATGAGTAAGACCAAAGTCATTAGTCAAGGGACTGTATCGCCTCCATACATCACAGTTGAAAACTGTCAGCTTGAACCACTACATCATTCTACATATCTTGGTACAACTGTTGCGTTTAATTTCTTGCTAGACATATGTATGTATGTATGAAAGCACAGGAAAAGTGCCGCACAGTCATAGACTGCAAGTTGGATGAGATGCTGTAATGTTGCCCAGGCCTAGACAACTATGAGAAAGAAAAAAAGAAATGATAGTGAGATTCCAGCGTGTTTAAGCATGCAGCTCACTACCGGCGGTGTTAGCCGCACCGCACTGAAGAACTGTATGATTGTACATTCGTACAGCTTCCTAGACATGGAGATTGATAAGCGGACTGGTAGAGCAGCTTTCGTTTTGTCCCGAATGAACTCTCGTGTCTGGGGCAAACGCAAGTTGACTGTAAATACAAAGATGTTGGCATACACGGCATGCGTACTAGATGCTATAATGTACGACAGTGAAACCTGGGTCATCCACGAAAAATACGAACGGAAGTTGAATTCTTTCCATTCAGCAAGCATCCGCCGTATCTTGAACATATCGTGGATGGACAAATAACGAATGCTGAGGTGGTTTCTAAAGCTTGTCTACAAAGCATGTTCACCCTACTACGACAGCACCGCCTCCGCTGGTAAGGGCAATGTGCACAGAATGGAAAATAATCGTATTCCAAAAGATCTACTCTATAGTGAGTTGCAATCAGGAAGTCGACCGCACCTGCGGTACAAAGACGTTTGTAAAAGAGATGTGAAAGCTCTCGACATTGACCCTATGGGTTGGGAAGAACTCACTCTTGACTGCTCACTTTGGAGGCACCGAGTAAATTGTCATGCCCAATCTGGGCAAGAGCAGACACAGCTGAATGCAGATCACACTGCCAGTGTGCAGCACAACATGGCTAATTATGTACTTGCAGGCCATCCTCCAAGCGCATGATGATTTCACGGACCATAAGGTTCAGCATGACTATACAGTCCGAATCGTGAGTAAAAATCTATCCACAGCGTCGAGAGTCAAATAAAATGTATACAATTGATCAGCATTATTTGCCGAACATCGGTCTGATCTCTGTTCAACTATTTACAATAGCATTCGTTCTTCCCAGCTAGAAACCTAAGAATGATACACACAGGAATACGATGTCGGGTCAACTTCTAGAGCCACCATGCATTTGCTACGTAAGTGCTGCGTATGAAATCACGTTTATCAAACGTTAGATCGATGAACGAGTGATAGAAAAACACGTGACCGGTGGAATTCACAACACTCACCAGAAGGTTGCAAAGCAATTAACGGCATCGGACGAGATGACCAGATGGCATTCCAAATATTTGCAACCCATTGGTTTCTAATAGATGTAGAGAAACGAAATAAAATGTGAAGATGCGGCAATTACTGAGATGAATGAATCAAATATTACAAAAGTAGACAACAGGTACTCAACACAAATGCAATACCAGTGGATAAAAAATCTATTGTTTTGATTTGCACGGATGTGCAATGGTACAGTATTTCTGTGCTGTGCGGCTAACACCGTGCTAAATTGATTGGCCATCAGTAGTGAGCTGAATGCTGAAACACGCTGGATTCTCACTACTATTTCATTTCTCATATCTGTCTAGGCCTGGGCAACCTGACACTATCTTCGCCCACGTGCAGTCTCTGACTGTGCGGCACTTTGCCTGGATCAGGCTTGTGGTTTCATACCATATGTATACTATTGTTTTGATACACGACCTAAGCACTGCATACAATGGTTACTGAACGCCGAAATAATCAAACGGCTGTTCTACATGTGGCGGAAGTGAACCCTAGAAATCAAGAAAGCTAATAAGATTAAGCACGGTAAAAATCGAATTAGGTGCAAAAGCCTCGTTATGCATCAAGCGCCACGCAAAAACTAGATACATGGAAAGAAAGCTGCACCAGCAGCCCAGACCACTGGCACCAAAGTACTGTCGTATGACCTCAACTACAGCTTAGACAAAGCAAATAAACAAAAAACTTCCACAATTAATAGATACTACAATTTAAATCACTAGCTAGAATCGGTTAGATCATCTTGCTGAGACATGAGAAGCGTGCGCAGATACGGTGTTATTGGTGTGCACGGTACTGACGTTGACAAGTAAGCAGCTGAGATGAACTACCGACGTGACTTGGTGCAATCGGGGTTAATATTGGTTATATGATTTTAATATTGTATAGCCTATTTATCTATCTATCTATCGATCCGCCTATCTATCCACTTATCTATCTATCTACCTATTTATTTATCTATCTATCCATCGATCTATCTATCTATCTACCTATTTATCTATCTATCCACCCACCCACCCATCTATCTATCTAACTATCTATCTATCCACCTATCATTCCATCCACCTATCTATCTACCTATCTATCTATCTATCTATCTATCTATCTATCTATCTATCTATCTATCTATTTATCTATCTATCCACCCATCTATCTATCTATCTATCTATCTATCTTTCTATCTATCTATCTATCTATCTATCTATCCACCCATCTATCTATCTATCCACCCATCTATCAATCTATCTATCTATCTATCTATCTATCTATCTATCTATCCATCAATCAATATTTCACCTTTTAGCAATCTATCTAATGAGCATGTATGTAAGCAGATGAATATGCTAGAATTTCACGCGTTTGGCATCGGTGCGGCATAACTGTTAATCACCAGCAACACACCTGTCGGATACACAAGAGGCCTTGAGACTGATCAGTGGACGCTTTTGATTTGATGACAAAAACAAAGAGAACGTAGTTCGTAGCATGTTCGCGGTAAACAGCGTATCAGCATCTGTCCAGGCTGACGAATTGCACGAAGTCTGTGGGCGAGCGACACAAGCGGTCTTGGCCGGAGGGGATACAGACATGACGGAATGACTACGATAGATTTTATTAACATCCAAATTGTGAAACGACGTGCCAACAGTGACAATGACCTGAAAAAATAATAAAGCGCTTTAGTGAATGATTATCGATTAAATAATTGAAACAAAAGGCGAATCCTAAGTGTCCGTCAAAACTTGAACACGAACGTCAGAACATTGCGAATCACAATGAAGATTTGGGGAGTGAAGAGGCTGAAAAATAGCCAGCAGGTGAAAACATTTGGCAAGTGCATTGTGAGAATTACACGAAACCGTAGTAATAGTTGGACTGGCGTGGATAAATCAGTAAGATTTGGATTCTTCAAAGCGCCCAGAACTGACACCGGGAAGAAATAAAGTGAAGTTATGCGATGCAGCAGGAAAACAAGTCAATCAAAAGTAAACATATAAGCATACCATAAAGCTTATTTTGAAAGCTATACAAACGTCTTTCAAGCTATTTGCATGGGACAATTTCCAGTAACTTGACTGAAAGAAGGAATATTCCGAGCAAACCTGAGAGATATGAGCTGAATTCGAAGCAACCTCGTTGATCACCGATACGCTGATTCCGCAGTGCGACAAGCGTTGCACAGGTGACACCTCGCTGCACACTCTTGCGGTATTCTCTTTTATATGAATTTTTATATTTAACCAACGCTACAAGATCTCGACACATGTGAGGCATTATACGAGAATTCAGGCTCATTGTTCTACCATCTTAGTGACAATAGATTACCGTGGATTATGATATTTAAGCAGGGCGATTTAAGAGAAAGCCATTTTCAAGGATGCCCATGGAAAACAAAACATTAATCCTAACTGGGAGGAGGGAGGCCATCAGCACCGAACAGAAAATGAGGAACATAGTATGCGCTCACCTCACGTAGTGAAATCGGCCGCCGGTAAACCTTCAAGCTCATTTTCGAGCCATCCAAAGGAAACTCAAAAGGACGACCACCAGTCGGAGACACGGGAATGGTCAAGAGCAGGTGATGTCGGAACAGAAACGCAACCAATTTTCGGTTTGATTTCGCCTAAAACAAAAAGTCATACAAAACAAGAATAGGTGGATCGAAAACTTCATTGATAGAAATTTTCGGGTTTAATCATCATAGCGACATGATGATTAGAATGTTAGAAATGAAAGAGCTTGATTCTACGGGACCCGGTTGACGACAGTAAGCAGCGCGAAACAGTAATCGGAGTGATGCTAAACGGAAGTGGTTCGTGCAATCCGATCCAAGCGTGGATTGACCTACTACCACACAACTGTTCAAGGCCCATGAATGCTGGCAACAACGCCTACCACGAATCAAATGTGTATATGCACGAATGATATCATAAACCTGATCAAGACAAAGTGCTTCACAGTAATAGACTGCACGTGGGCTGAGGTACTTTTGGTAGTGAAAGCTAAAGGAAGCTGTCGTACTGATGTCGCTCCACTTGTTCACGAAACTTGATTGAATGTTCCGTTCGAGGCATAGACATCTGATCCCATTTAGCTCGTGCTTACTTTTCTACCGATTCCGTAGCTGTATAAATCTCACCCTCCCCATCTTCTTAAATTTTATTTTTTCTTCATGGTTATATGGCAATCAATCATCAGACCATCAGGTGAAAAATGGAATTAATAATCCAGCGGATTTCTGCTTGCGTTTCAGTACTAGTGTAAAATTAATATAACACGCGGTACATACGCAGTACAGAAGTACTGAAAAATTGCACAATTGTGCTTTGTGAGTTAGGTAGATTGTACTAACAACACAAACACCTCCAAACGCTGTGCATCACACAAGACACGACAGATAACGATAACATACTTTGTAAACCGTGCCATAATGCAACAGACAAGTTTGACTCGAGTATTTCGATTGATACGCCCGAATCAGGGTTGCGGGCAGGCAATCGCTTGCAACCAAATTGGATCGTAACCAGTGGAGCTTGCGATGCTCCGTTGTGATCCCGACATCACGGTTGAGTTGATCGAGAAAGACGTTCAACTGTTCAGCAGCTTGCTCGATTGGTCGGAAATCAGGATGATCAATAGGAGTTGTTTCGGATATCTGTTGGTGTACAAAATTTGATGATAAAGTTCATTTATCCGATCTTATAATGATAAGTGCAAACAGTGTATGCATGCATTTACAGCACGAGGGCCAGGCAACGTGTCGTGTGGACTACTAGACTTAATGTGGATTGGGGTGGTCTCGAATCAACTGGAGTAAGATACAATTAAGAAAGAAACAGCGAGGTTTGTGAGTAAACATCAGTGCCAAGTCTTCGAAATATTCACAAATATTGATCCACAACGGTTCGTAACGCAAGCATTGGACAAGAGTTTCGCTGTTATTGGAGCGACCGGTTGGGCGACACGGCAGAGGTTGCTGGTTTCTTCACGATTAAAGCTATTCAAATGTGACAGTCTGGAGAAAGATACATGGATGTACAATCGTGCAGCATTTCTGTGCTGTGCGGTTAACATCGTGCTAAATTAATTGGTCACCAGTAGTGAGCTGCATGCTGAAACACGCTGGAGTCTCACTACCATTTCTATTTCCCCATCATATCTGTCTAGGCCTGGGCAACCTGACAGTATCTTAGCCCACGTGCAGTCTCTGACTGTGCGGCACTTTGTCTGGAACAGGCTTGTGCTTTCATACCATCATACCATACCATAATTGCGATCGGTGAAACGGTGGCCTTAATACGTGGGATTGCAATGGTGATTGCCGGGGGTTAGAGTCCCATCCGAGGCCGAGGATATGCACTGTTGATGAGGTTCAATGAGAGCGAGACTCGAGCCCAGTGCTTTCATTATGAACCAACGTGATTAAATTTGTGAATATTTCGAAGGACTTGGAACTGATATGTAGTCACAAACAAAAAGAACGAATTCTACACAAAACTTGAAAACAGCAACGTATTTGACGAAGTATGAGGTTGCATTTGCCTAACAAAGAAATGCATTTTTGTGCATTTTGACCATCGCCGCAATTGCGAAATACAAATCTGACACTAGACAATGTGCTACATACATCTTTGCTGCATTTAGCCAAAGAGCACTATGTAACATGAATCTCAACGTAGCGAGAAAATGCGTCGCTCTAAAAACGGGGTAATGTAAAATTATTATAAAATTGCATCGACAAAACTGTCAACCGATAATGAAATACGGTGGAAAAGTGGCTACGACCACGCAATGGTATTCAACGTTGTGATTGAGAATATAAAACGAAGAAGAAGACAAAAGGAGAGAGCGAAAATAAGTTTACAGAGACATTTTCCGAAAGCAGAGAACAAACTCACTCGTTGCAAGAGAAGGCGGTACTTGGTTAAACGCTGCAACGGTTTCAGCAAATACGATGAGATAGGCAAGCCCTTGATACGCATATTTTCCTCACACACACGAATAAATGAGCCCAACTGCGGAACGGAAGTCATGTAGTGTTGCAGCATTCCGAGGGCAGGGCTTTGACGAACCGAGTAGTCCAGGAACAGCCGATATCGTGGCAACTAGATAGGCAGGCAAATATTAAATTGTGAAATAACTCGCTTACATGCTTCAGGATCACGTCTCCGATGCAAACGTCATCAATGCTACTGTACCGATGTAATGCAGAAACCAACGCTCTAGAAAAGAACACAGGAAGTAAATTATTGGGCAATTAACAGCATCGAGATTTTTGGCTACACGAAGCACGATTGCAGCTTAAACACTTCGTAACAGTGAAGACAAGCAACGAAAATTTAGAGATTATCAAACAACGGTGTCATTTTTTATCATCAAAAGCCACTCAGGGAACAGCCAACATGAAAGGAAGATGGCATTAGACAGATACTGAGTATTAAGGCCAGATTGTTGATAAAACCACGAGCTTAAACATCGATTTTAGGAAATAGCAGCATAACTGCTATTGACAATACAACAAAAATGGAAAACAACTTTATTTATTGGCACTAAAGGTAAAGGAAAATTAATTTAACCACAAAAATTTCGGGAAGATTCGAGGGTTAACATTGAAGGGAACGTTTTGAATTGCCAGTCTCAGCTTCGAATTCGGATCAGCTTTATTCGGTCTACCATGGGCATCGAAATCTATAGACCATTTTGACGAACGTAGAAGAAAGTTCAGACGGCATGCTTTTTCACATGTTTGTTTTCAGTACTTTAAAGCTCACATTACATTGATCATATATAGGAGTTTTAACCGCTTGACCGGGAACCACATTCTGAGATTCAGCATTTGAACACATTGGTTCGTGGTCCATGGCTTAAAGTATAAATTTGTTTATTTATGCATTTTCTGTGTCCGAGGCATACAGAGGCATGCTGTGTCCGATAGCAAAATTTACCGAGACAGTTTGAGTGGGTAGCGTACAATCAAAGAATATACATTAATTATCATAACATTTATTGAGTGTCTAAACTACAGCACCAAATATGTTGGTTATTTAAAAAATCGCTGATTTTCGTCTCGAAAACACGCTTCAAAGCAAGCGATACAAGACAGAAAGGTGCGGGTCAGACTGGAGTATTTAGACAGGAAGCACAAATATGGAGTTAGAGTAAGATGCTTCTCAGTTCGTTTTGCTAAATGCGAACCGAATAAATGGCGTAAACCTAGACATAGTTCGAAAGATAAAACGCATCCTAGACCAAACGAGCGCAGCATGTTTTAGGCGCACCCCACAGTATGCAGCATTGCTTCATGGTTGAATTTGTGGAGGTGAAAAGCAGAAACAGGATGTGAACTCTAAAACAAAACCACGTGGTTGCAGCACTGTCAAGTCTAAATTAAGGATTCTCAAAGCCCTTGATTCTAGACCACGTATTCGGTTGAAGTGACGGTCGGCGATTAGTTGGCCGATCAGATGGTAGGGAAGCACAAGCCTGATCCAGGCAAAGTGCCGCATAGTCAGAGACTGCACGCGGGCGATAATACTACCAGGTTGCCCAGGCTTAGACAGATACGCCCAGGCCTAGACAGGCCGGTCAGAGAGCACACAATGTTTGTAGTTTATAGTAGTTGTTCTCTGAGCTCGTATAGTTGATTGCGGACGTTTTGTCAGTAAAATAGATGACAAATCCAATTGGCGATGAGGATCATTCGAATTTGGCAGCTCCGTGTGTCCGTGTCGTTAGTGTGTACTTATTGATCCACAATTCACCATGTTAAATAGATCAATTAGCCAGGTTTAGCAAACTGAAGCGTCTTGGGTCTCGCGCATCACATAAAGCAAACATCACCTAAATTACAACCCACGATTGTTGAACTCATAGGTCGCGCTAGAATAGGCCTGTCAATCCCACAAACGCGGCTTAGGTTGTACAAGATAGCTTGAGTACGCCGGTGGAAACATTAACAAATCTGAGAAACACCGCAATTTTAATTACTGTTAACGTTGGCTACTACTCTTCTACCGTTACAAGGCCCACTGAACCTAAAATTACTATCTACACTTAATGACTGCAAACAGCTAGAAACCGGTTGTGGTGTGTAAGTGCGTGGAATGTGAGCAACAAAAAATTATTGAAATATATTTCATTAATTTGCACACCACCTACAACCACATTTTAAAGTTAACGGCCCACCAGGAGGAGATATTTTGACCCAAAAATATACTCCAATCAATTGCTGAAGTAGAAAGCTTAGCTTTTTAACTTAACGTAGCAGTATTTCTTTCTTAAGTGCGGCATCGTTCCACATTTCTGTTTTATACATATCATTTAGATTATATACATGAAATTTTATCCATTAAATGAGAAAATTACAGCATTCTTTTTCCGGGTTGCCGGACACCCTCGCACATGCGGATGATCATTACAACGATGACAAACTCAGAAAGTTTCTTCTTTTAATTGAGGCTTCGAAAGTAGATTATAAAACACTCTACAATGACAACGGTAGTCAGGCCTTTTTAGGACACGTACTAGGTCTTTAATCGATCAAACGAATGGCACTAACCACGCACACACGTGGTCGAAAACAAAACAACCAAGGAAAGAACAAAGGTACGCGCGGTAACTAGAACCAAAAATAATTTAGCAGTGGTTAACTTACTGGTGAAATTCCAAAGAAAAATTGTACAGATCACGCCAATTTAAAAATATACTGTCCAGCTGCTCTTGATCAAGTAGTTTCTTCTCCAGAATGGAGTCATAGAATACCTAAATGAAGAGAGAGAGAGAGAAAGATAAACAATAGCGAATATCACGAGAGGCACGGGATGTGAGCGAATAACTAACCCGTTGAACTTCGCTTAAATCATTCGCGTAGATCTCCTCGGTGTCGATCAATTCCTTAATGGCCAATTCACGTGTCCGAGATTGGGTGCGATTGCTTGCTTTCCACGAGTCTAACAACGATAAACGAACAGCGAAAGTTAAGGAAGATTGGGTCTGAGGGTTCACCGCAACACGAGCGAAGGGAAAAAACGATGCGGGGGGACAACGAGCTCGAACATGCAAACCGATGAAGACAAGCAAACAAAGTAGGTACAATGAGTCCCGACCGTACACACAGGAAACAATGAAAATCGAATGCATACGGGTAATTGCGGTTGGACAAGAAATGTTTCTTTGCATGCAGTGTTGTAGGTCAAGACTGAATTAAATTTTCTAGGAGGGGTAGAGCACAGCTCATCAGAACAGCCCGGTTGAAGCTGCAGTTAAACAAACGCAAAAGGACCTGATAGCTTTCTAGGAAATTAATCAAAATTTGAGCCGCAGAGCAATTGAATATTAAACTATTGGCTAATTGAACTGACGGCTAATTCTGATCTCAGTGTATAATCTTAAGAAGTTACAGAACGCCAAAGTCCATTAATATTTAGCTTTTTAGTTGTGTAAACCAGCGGTCTATAGGGGTAAAGCGTATACAAACTGTGTTGCAGAGCTTTTTAGCAAGACAAGCAAGAATGAAGTATCGTGCATGACTAGAATAACATTAATTACACAATCTTCGAGTGTCAGCATGCCATAAATATAACAACTGTGAAACAATACATGGTTGGTGACCAAAACGTGAGTATACAATGCATATGATAGGCTAGGTGCGTCACGAAAATGGGGGTATAATCAACCGGAGATAAAGGCAGGCGCGGAAGAAGAACAACAAAGCGATGAGATAGATCTTGCTTAAATGATTTTACTGTGAGTTAATCCATTAAGTGATATCGAAAATTGTGTGCTATTAACGCTTCAAAGCTTGTCCTTAAACACCGAGGAATCATCATTGAACGGTACCCCATAATTTGGTCACGCTCTATCGATTGTATCACCGTGTTCAAAATCATGATTATAGAATCTATATTTGATGAGCGGAAACGTGAAATTAGCCACGGAATGTAAGTGATAGGCAAGCGGGTACAAAAAGCACAGTTGGTTATTAGCGTTTCACCAATGACGTTGTAGTTATCGAGTAAATCTACCATTTATCTGGTGGCTGTCTAAACAGTTATCGTCCATGGTAACTGTGTCAATCAGACCATGGTATTCGATGTTTCAAATTACAACAGAACGTTAGCAGTCAATTAGGACAATACAACAGATTGTCGACTAGTCTGCGGAATAAGTGAGAAAGATGTTACAATATCTTGAACACTATCTTGAAACCAATATCCTTGAAGTACGTGTGACCAGTTAGCCGCAAGCTAACGATAATGGATTAGCTGTGGAAATGCTGACTATTAGGAAAGCCGATCCTGCAATAATATAATATCCCAACTCGATCAAATTTGTATGGAGCTTTCCTTAATTTTGTATTTCTATCGAATGGTTTCCGGTTTCCATGCAAATCAATCGTCTTGCGATATGTTTGATTGGTTAAATGTTTCTGAGAATACTGATTAAATGTATAAGAGAACATTAGACTACAGGGTACACACACTTGAACTTTGAGCCAGTTGTTACGTGTCAGACTGTTAAGTTTCGTCAGCGTAAACAAGTTTACCGGGTGACTATGTGATCAAACAAGGTGGATTGAACCAAGTGGCATCAGATACAACTTTGTCTACACACCCGGCACCGTTGAAACACACACGAATTCGATCCGAGCATCCTTGTTTGACGAGTGTAAATAGTAAAACCGGTGTTGGCATGCGATGGGGGAAGTCAGCGAGAACTGTTTCAATCAAGTTGTGCTTTTATGAAGATGGTCTACTTAGCAGATCAAGAAAAGAGGCGTCATGGGAACAATTGTGATTTATTCCTAAATTGTACCAGGGTGCCCGAAATTAAAAAACGGCACAGAATGAGCTTGAGCGACATGGAATCAGAACTGGAATGTGTGCGAGTGCGTGTGGAAATTTGAGCGCAACTATTCGGTGTGCAAAGATATAAGGCCAAAATGGTTTCTCTAAAAACACCCGATCCAAAATTATCTCTAACACTGTCGCGATCAGTTCAGACACCAGTGATAGATGAATGGTTAAATCTAAATTAACGAGCGTCTTGTCACGGCTGATATTATAATCGTAGAATCAAATGTGACAAACCCAAAAAGCAAACAACATTGAAATACACACAACGTGGCAAATTGATCAGCAATGCTGGGTTGATTATTTCATCAAACAGGGGGTGAGAACGTGACATGCGAACATTATTCATGTTTGATAGCAAGCACAGCGAGGTCCGCATTTAAACGCTTTCGAACCAGATACCGAAAGAGGGAAATTAGAAGAATTCCACACAACGTTAGAAATGTATTCACGTAAGACACGAAGGCTGAAATAGCTTACAATATTGAAGTGTATAAGCATTCGCGGTGCTTACTTCCACGGAGAATGACAGCTAAATGAAAGGGTTCAGATGTCGCTTAATTTATACCGATGAACGGAGTTCCGCAAACTTGGATTACTAGGTTCAAACGCGATAGGCTCGTGATGGCACCCTGTGATCAGCAAGTGGGCGTACGGGTCATTGCAACTGCCCAATCGACTGGCAAACTCTACTGATCTGCACGCGTAAACATGACGCGTCACGCTGTCATTTTCTCATTCTTATATTTTTCTAGGCCGGGACAACTTGGTAATATCATTAGCTCACTCGCAGTTTCTGCCACTTTGCTTGGATTCAGGCTTGTGATCGCATTGACCATGACTTCAGTTCAACTTAAAATGAAATGAATTGCAATAGTGTTGAGCCATCAGGTTCAATCTAGAACATCGTATGCGCACTGTCAGTTTGTACGTAGACTAGTGTTTCATTTTGCACAGGATCATTGCGTATGTAATAATTGCACCGAAGTCATTGTGAAAATTATGAAGAAGCTAATATAGTTGCGATACAACTGCGATTACTTTTACCAAGGATCTAAGTGCATGTTGGTTGAATAGATTGTTTACAAATTCGCGATGACACGAATCGAATTCTCGCAAATCCGTTAAAACTCATAAGCCTGGAATCACGTGATCCCCCGAGGTAGAAACTTAAATGATCAAATTTCGGTAGGACTGGCAATTTCGGTGCAGCTCACCGCTTAGGCGAAGATGACTCGTTAGACTCGAGGAAGTCATACAATTCGGTTCAATGACTGCCTCGTTGCCAATAGCTTGACGGCATATTCGAGTGGAGCTGTGTCGATCAATTAGAATGATGAAGAATGCTTGTTATTGTTGACGATAAAACGATAAACTGCCTTGCTCATTTACGGCAATTGATGTTGACTGCGCAGCAAACTCAGGCACGCTAATCTTATTGTTATACTTTTGAATGGCAACCGATTATTTGGAGCCGGAATTTTATCATGATTGAATGACCTTTAAATCGGATGTGCTTAACCCTCATTTTCTCAGCTTTTCCAGTCGTTCATCAGACTTGATGTTTTAAATAATCTTCATCACGTTTCCATGTAAACAAACTACATTTTACGCCTTTTAAATCTTGTACGCATTCACATGTGCACGCACACGTAGGTTTCGATACGCCAGACAGGAAAACTTCAAATGAATAATGAAACGGAAAATGAAACGAAAAATTATACAGGTTGCACCTTGGTTTGCTCTTATCAAAAACGCTGGATGCATTTTGATGCCGCTGGTAGACCGAACCAAAGCTTTTTGGGATTAGAATATGAGACAATCAATACAACCTTTGAATCAGCCGTTCTCAAAATTAATTTTCCACGCATTTTTAATTTTTTCAGTCAACACGGAACCCTTTTGTTTTTGAAACGTTTTAACAAGTCTCAATGTAAACGAAGGACGTTTGATGCCCCGCACGCTTTAAATGCTGTGCAAGTTTTTAGTTTGAAAAATGGGGAATTTGCTGCGCCGGTCAGAAAAATGTGAAAGAAAACTTGTACATGAGGGTTTTTAAAATCATGCAGCTTGATACTTCGTCATCTTGATGCCACTGTAGACAGAACCGAGGCTGTTTTCGATTTGAATCGGACTGGCAATCTAAAATTTCCCCATTAAACTTTAACGTTTCTCCCGTATTCGCATTGAAAATACGTTTTAACGAATAAAGCGCCCTTCTTCTTCTTTTTCTCGGACAACTTGGTTCGTTGAAAATTTGTCTAAAAGTCAATAATCACTGAAGCTGATCTTACTGGCTCCAACAGATGACGGTAAACAGCCAGAAAACGGTTGTGGTGCGTAAGGGATAAGAATATGTGCACCACAATATATTCGTCTAAAAGTTGTTTTATTTATTCGTCTTCTGCTGCAATTAAACATTGCGATATCTATATCAGGTTTCTCCTGATAATGATGATGAGCGGTATTAAATAAACTTCCGTGATAACAAAATCAGAAGAACTACCCCTTCACAAATGCCTTGGAATGGAACTGAGGAAGCGATAAACCGGACCGATTATGAACAACATCAAAATAAAAAAACCTTTCACGTGATAGAAGGAAATAATTGGTATTGATATCACGACGACGGGTTGTAATGGGATTCAACTCAATCATTCCGCTATACAGACAAGTGAATGTGCAAGCAAACGACAACCACATATAGTTCAAGAAGCTTATCTCTAAGGCGCCCTTGCACCTCGTTCTTGTACGAGCGACACATGAATTCGGAACAACGAGGTAGCCATGCTCGCGTAGTGAATCCTTGATTAAAATCTCGTCAAACATAGAACACAATGTACCGACAAAATCGAATCGAACGATTCCGCCTCTAGACAAACCGGACAGCGTTAGGTTAGGATTAGAGACAACCTACGAATGTCAAGAGTGCTGGGCAACAACCTTAAATACATCACGAACCAGTATGGTACGCAATACCAAAAAGACCCGATATGCAATCGGAAATAGACAAATACGAAATTGCAGCCAAATAAATAGCGCCCCAGAGAAAACAAAGACCGACAGATCGAGAAGAGCGTAAGTGATCGCAACAATCAACATTGTAATCGCATACCGATGGTGAGCGGAGTAAAATAAAACTAAAGATTGCAGATTGCGGGGTAAGTATGAGAACACAGAGAATGACAAGAGGCATGTACAAGTTAGTCAAAGCAGTCCACATTTCAAAGTATGTTAAAACGTGAGCAAAGCGAACTAGAGGTAGTTAGGACTTGGGGGTGGATGAGGCTAATGAACATGTGAAACGCACAACAGATGAAACATACCGATTGTAACGACAGAAACCGCCGAACGATTAGCAGAAGCAAAGCGAGCGTGAGAAGAGAAAAAATAGAGAAAAGAAGTGCAGTTAGGATGAGAGCCAGTTGAGGTCAGTTATACAAACAATTAGCAAGCAATTAGTTGATGTATCAAGAGACGAACGAATCGAAATTATTACGAGATTAAATCAATACCGCACAAACCGGAAAAAAGATTAACACTGAGATCGTTGTGAAGAGAAGTGAACCGCGTGCCTGATCTACTTAACGCTACCGAATATGGAGTAAATTCGCAGAGCTATCAATGAGCCAGATACATTATAGTCCGGATAATAAAAAAATACCCTTAGCGGGGAGTAGACGGACAAAAGGCGAAAGAAACAGAACGTTGAGAAGCTCGAAATGCAAAGAAACGATGGAAAATATTAATAGGCAGATTTGATGAGCATGCTTATGTTGGAAGCTGACATACCCACTATTTGGTTGGTATGCCTTTCTCGGGACACAAAAAAACAGAGCAAAGCACATCAGTTCAGTATTGTGGAATGCAGCATAAAGTCAGAGACGTTACCACGCACAATCATAGAATTAAACAGTGCGCCGCCAACGTGTCTGGAAAGACCGTTGATGGAGCAACACGGATGTAATGATTACTTAAAAGTGGCATCGAATATTAAATGCAAAAATAATTGGATGCATTTAACCTCGTTTATAATCACACTCCAAGTAATATGTTAAACGAGGAATGATGATAAGGCCGTTCGTTCACGTAACTTGATTGAATGCATGTTTCATTCGAGTTGTAGGCACTTCATCCCAGTTTGGTTGTCTACGGTAATCGGATATACGTATTTTATGATATTTGACACTTGACTGGCTGTAAAAAGAGTCATGCGAGGATCAGATGTCAGACGCCGCCTGACAAGTGCATTCCGATGGTGACTGAAGGTACCGACGGGAGCTACTGAGCAATCGACTGCTTGTTCTATGGGCTAAAATTTGAGGTGGTAACCATAGTTACCGTCAGTAGACAAAGGATTAAGTCTAACCCTTCCTCATCTTTCATCGTTTTATGGGCGTTAAGCATTCGGTACATGTTACCGGTGTAATGCTGTCTCTGATGATAGAGCCCCACCCCTTTATACCCTAAAGATGAATGCGCATGTGAGGTTAGCAAAAATGAGTTCAACTGCCTAGAATACGTAAGTGCCTCAAAATGCAGAAGCGGAGTTTAGAGCAGGAAATGATATCTTTTGGATTTATAAGGAAAAGCATGAAACGAGTTGTCGCTTAACGTTAGGTGCAAACAAATCAATGTAGCATGTGATCGGTTGGGTTGAAGGACCAATGATATATTTGAACATTGAGAGAATCACAAAATATGTCATGGTAGATGAGTTAATTACCTATAAAAATGCGAAATGAGATGAAGCGATTAATACTTCACCAGGAATTATTGTCATTATCGATCGGGAGGACGAATAGCGATGAGATGAGCAGCGAATCTTTAGTTGGCGTTCAGAATATTGAAGGTACGTCAATGTAACGTGATACACACAACCACATGAATCGAAAAATCAAAGGTGACTGCTTATGGATTTTAAACATTGCGTCATCGTGGATTACGGCTTCTTCTTCTACAATATTGGAGCGCATCATAAAATCATTTGGAAAATGATCGGATTTCTTGCTGACATGAGCAGGAAGGTGAAACAGAACATGAAAAAAATTCGAATACTTTTGTTGTGCTTGTGTTTCCAGTTAAACCCGTTAAATTGGCACAAAGAGAGTGGACATATAATTTGCGGAAATTGGACAAGAAAACATAACTGAAGAGAAAATAACATTAATAGATGAGGGCGAGACGTACGCACAGATGCGCAATAGGGTTGAGATTGTCCTTGGCAGAGGTACCATGAGTCAAATCAAGTGCCATGATGTGAGCAGCAAAACAAAACCAATATACCGTATTTTTCGGACTATAAGGCGCACATAAAAACACTAATAATCGGCAGTGAACATACACTATTCATACATAAGGCGCACCGGAATATAAGGCTCACTGCCGATTTTTCGTACAAATTAGTGTTTTTATGTGCGCCTTATAGTCCGAAAAATACGGTCATTAGCATACATAAATGGTTGTGATTTAAGCACGAACATACATACATACACACATACATACATACATACATACATACATGGATACATGCATACATACATACATACATACATACATACATACATACATACATACATACATACATACATACATACATACATACATATATACATACACACCGTAGATGCGGACCGTAAACTACTTAAATGATTTATTCACCAAAGACGCGCATCGGTTAATGTGCTGCTTCTGATTGCGCGTGACGAAACTCGCATGGGTATGTTCGATCGGTTGTTTCGTCTGGCGAGTATAAGCAACCCGAAAAGTATGTGCAATTTAGTCACATAAATCGTAACACACACGACGACAATGGTTGAATTACTGAATGAACAATGTTTAAATACTCAAACGCAGTAAGTCTGTTTGAAAACCAGGAGAATTAATATGTAGCTTGACATTTATTGAGCTTGAAGTTCAGAAAACGTTTCAGGTTTTTATTCTGAAAACCTGTTGTTACTGTATGAATGTACGAATATCACAGGCTAAGTGCCGCAAAGTCATAGACTGCACAAGGGCTATGAAATTGTCAGCTTGTCAAGGCCCATAAAGATGAGAAATGGAAATAGGAATGACAGTGAGATTCAGCGTGTGTTCGCATGCAGTTCTCTACCAAAGGCAAATTAATTTAGCTCACTACCATTGGCCAATCAATTTAGCACGATGTTAGCCGCACAGCACAGAAATACTGCACGATTGCAGACGCGGACAAATAAAATCAATAATTCGCTGCAACACTGATGCCACATTGTCTAAATTTAAAGAAATGCCGGGATAACGATACGATAGTATGGGACACGAAATATCGCAGGAAGAGAAGATATGTTGAAAGATAAATTCAGCCAATCCAGAATGTTCACAATTAAAAGATAAGGTGACTTACCCGAGGAGAAACCAAATCGACTGATCTCAGGATCTTTCACTGAACTATTTTGTTGACACGGCCGTACATAATTGACGGGGAAAAGACCTTCTGCGCCGGTGGATTTGAGGCGACCGCGCCACCATTCAGGCTCATCACGACCCAACACGGTGATGATGTCACCTTCGTCGAATGTTAGCTCGTCAGCGTGGGCTGCTTTGTAGCTGAAGATGGCTTGCATTCGTTCCACCGTTGGCTGGACTGAGGATGCCTCCGGTGTGGTCAGGGCCGATTGAGCCATAGGCGAAGACACCGTTGAGGAACCAGCTAGTAATAGATTTGGGTGAGCGGACCCAGATAACAATAAGTTAGCGCTTAACAAACAATTATAGCTTTGATACAACGCAAAGATCATCAGATTTTGGAAGAGATTAACAACGTGAAGCGAGAGAGCAAGATCGCAAACCCTCGGCTTGAGTAGCGTGTCAATTAACAAAGAAAATGAATAAAACACTTTTGTTAGAAATTTCAGTTCAATACAAATATTCAATGTATTATTGCCGGGAAAGCTAAGGTAAATCGAAACACGCATTAAGATTTGAGAATCGGTTTGCCTAGCTGTCTTGGAAAAGCTTATCGAAATAAGACGACAGTCACGGGATCCATAGGATCAATGTATATGATCGTAGCAATAGAATTAAAAAGTAGATAGAGTAAGTTTTATGGCACCAAAATTACGGCAAAATTACGTTTGTAAGCAATCGATTGGAATATGTTTGGGACCGATCGTGTATTCATAATGCAAAGGAATTTGTGTGCAATCGGTTAGAGTAGTTTTTGGGTAAAATATTAAAACTACTCTAACCGATTACACACAAATTCCCTTGCATTACGCTTGTAAGCATTACATGAGGTAAACGTGATCCAGAAAAATAGGTCGAAAAAGTGGCAACGTAAGATATTTTAAACAGCAAGATGTCGAGCACCACAGGGCGGGTTTTAGACCGAAAGCAAAAGTGTTAATTCTGTTTGAGTTTCATCGAGGGATGGTGTCCCACATGATGTTCGAATTAAAAAGCACGGAAAAACAAAATGGAAACTACAGTAACCTACGCATGAAAAGCGAAAATGTGCTATTTTAAGCCCCATAAACAAAAGGGTCATCCAAATCTTGTGTACCTTTAGTTTGTGCAGTATGTATGAAATCACTAGCCTGATCCAGGCAAAAGGCCAAATAATCATAGACCGTACATGGGCTAAGAAACTGTCACGTTGCCCAGGCATAGAAAGATAGGAGAAAAAGCAATGATGGACTCTGGGGCATGATCCCTGTCACGCATAATTCTAAAACACACGTTACGAACGAGAAGGTGTGATCAGGCGACTTCGAAATCGTTTTCAAATGTAAACACCATGTTGAGGTACACAAATGGCGGTGTCAGGATAAAATAAAAAGCAAAAACTATCATTACCCGAGTCTTTTGAAGATCCGTTTGAGCTGGGTTGGGTGATCAGTTTGACATAATCGGCAGGGAACCAACCATATTGACGACCTTTTCCACGTTGCTGTATCAAGTGAAAAAATCGATAGATTATAGTAAAAGGCAAAATGATTTAATCAGTATTGATTAAGCAACAAACTACAGTTCGGGATGAATAGGGAAACACGACCATCAGAATGAGCGAATGAGAAGTAACTCGGACCAAACATGCACAGAGAAAGAGGCACACAATATCAACATCATTAGAAAGGAGTATCAAAACAACATCAGTACAATGCATCCATTAAATAGGCTCAAAAGCATAGTTAGTTCTCCCATATTGAAACATAGAATGGCCACAATATAACCACCAACTGACGTTCAATCTCACAGGGAATGGTAAACATAACTTGTGAAGCAGAATTGGCAACAAAACAAGCCGAACAAATAAAGTATGACCAAACAGAACACCCTAAGAAGGATATACAGGAATAGGTAGGCCGCAATCTGTTATGGTAACTATTGCCAAAACCGATTACATCCGATCTATTTCTACAAACATATGTAAACTCATTCGGTCGCAAAACATTTTTAATTGATTCAAAACAACAAGGGTGCTCACATCCCCTGCACTTACACTCCATAATCGGTTTCTTACTGAATGCTCACTTCTGATTAAGTCGCCCTCACAAAGTGAAATAATCGGTGGCAGAAATATATAACTAGAGAGTAATTAACCACGAAGGACGTGGATAAAAGCACAAGACTGACTTGTAGTTCTCCTTCCCACCATCCCTTTGGAGAGCGTTTCCTAACTTGGACCAACTGACCCGGTTGTAAGGAGAGTTGACCGGCGGATGTGGCCGTGTAAGGAGCAATGACACGGGCGAGTTCTGGCTTCGTCGTGGGGGCCAAGAAGGTTGCATCGCTCGGTGCAGATGCGTCTGATTTCGGTTGGTCAATGATGGCTTGAGATGAATTGGTCGGTGTTCGATCAGGGCTGAATTGTGCTTTCTCGGATTCGGTAAGAACCGCGTCAGGCTGAAATTCAAAACATAGCTGATTAACGCAGAAGCACTGATACCGAAGCGATATATGGGAAGCTTATCACACACCAAATGACAAAAAGATGGGCAGAGTGGTGGCATATCAATTTATTCACGTAAATATGAAAGACCTGTGATCATCTATATATATAAAACCAATGAAACTGGTCAAAGACTTCAAGCCTCCTACCATCTTCTGCGCGAACTGTCCAACATTCACCCCCGAAAAGCAATACTGTCATTACCGCGGTGGAATATATTCTTCCTTTCAAACTCAAATCACGTCTCTTCCAGAGGCACTGAAGTTTAGTGAATGCCAGTCTGGCCTTGGCAATTCTGGACGTGATGTCCTTCTCTATCCGGCCCCAGCAACCACCAGACTGCCTAGGTATTTGAACTTCTCAACATGATCGAGAACTAGATCATATATAGCAAAATTTTACAGTTCAACTGACCCGTCCTTAAGGAGCACTTTGCACATGCTTGGCGAAAAGAATATACCATACTTAGATGTCTTCATTGCCATCATGTCCAACGATTATTAGATAGATGGTGCGTCTTCGCCCAGTAAGGCAATATCACCAACGTAATTCAAGTCCATGACACACCCACCTGGAAGGAGCTCAACGTCACTCGTGGAGAAACCACTAAGAGCACTCCGGAGGACGTGCTCGATGGCAAAGTTGAACAAGAACGGGGAGATTGGACAGCCTTGTCTAACACCCGTAGTAGTGTTGAATTGCATTGAAAGGCTACCGTACGCCATTACCCTCCCTATCGAGTGAGCGTATAAGCCCGTTAGGATAGCGAAGTACTTCGATGGGATTCTATTGCGAAGTAAGCAGTTCCATAGGGCGGACCTGTCAACCGAGTCAAAGGGGGCTCCAATATCGAGAAACACCACAATGGTTGGTCGCTGATACAGGTTTTAGCAAGTGACGCAGAACGAAGATCTGGTCTACGCCGAAAGCCAGCTTGCTCTTTGCGAGAAGCGCCCACTCGAATCGGGGTAAGTCTGTGAAGAAGCATGGCGACCAATATCTTAGCTACCACTGGAATATGCGAAATTCCGCGATAGTTGCAACACTCGCTACGTACTCCTTTTTTATGGACGTGTATCATCAGCGATTCACCCCAAGAGGTAGGTACCCTCTTGTCCATCCAAAACGTTGAGAACAGCTCGAGCTTAACCCACAAGGCAGTGGAGCGAAAGAGGTTCGCACTTATCGGTGGCTGGCGACCGACGAAGAGGTTCGTACGCCCTTTACCGGAAATTTCCAGTTCGGAGTCCGATAACCCCATTGTTTGGTTGGTGCCTGCAGTTTTCGCTTGTGCACCATACAATATCCATAAACAGGACAAAGAGCGGTGACTTTTGATGCGGCGAGTCACATCCGCCGCGTCGTGATGTCATCATTGGAGTTTTGTGGCTTTTTATATGGAGAACGCTTGCCAGGCGAAAACCCACCACATCCTCAGCCACTACCGCCGAACCTTTCGCTGAGCCCGGAGCCCACCCAGCTGGCATCAACGTGGTGGTATTTCGGCAAGCCACCCAGATCATCCATCTAGCTATTCATCAATCCACAAATATATTTATTTGAAAGGAGCAGAAACTTACTCCTTACCGAGGAAAAATCAACAAAATAGAGCGGGAGTGGTTGATGATGCTGTCATTTTTAAAATTACGGGAGTATATTCGGAATATTCTTAACATGACAGCGAAAATGAGTGTTAAATCTGTTCAAATGCAACGGAGCACAAAACGTAAAAAATATCAGTTGCCCTCTATCAACTGGATGAATTGATTATAGATGCGTTAGGCTAACAAATCTTGGTTAAAGTAGTTCAAAGAAAGCGGAGTTGGAGCTGTATAGTGATGAGTCGATAAAAACTCACTGTCTATTGACGAGCGGATCGATAGTAGGAGTGAATGGAGAATAAAGTTGAGCGATTGAGGAAAATACCTCAGTAGTGTTCAAGTATACATATGTATATATCGTTATGGTGGACATATAAGAGAGAATAATGATCCCAAATTTGACTGTACGGTTATGCGTTTGTATGAAATCACAAGCGTGAATCCACGCAAAATGCCGCGCAATCAGAATGCGCGAAAGGTAAAAACTATAAGGATGAAATCACAAGCCTGATCCAGGCAAAGTGCCGCACAGTCACGGACTGACTATGCCTTGACAGATGTGAAAGAAAATGAGAAAATTGCGATGATACTCCAGCATGTAGGTCCACATGCAGCACAGTACCATTTGCAAATCAACTTAGCACGGTGATACCTACACTCAGTACTGAAATACTGGACGAACGATTGCACACGGTCATGTGAAATGATGTAGATGTCGAGTAAACCATGCGCTAGCAATGCACATTGAGGATCGAGATTGATTGAAGGAGACCAACAAAAACGACAGACACGCAGAACGCTATGCAATTACAGACGCCACGCGCATGAATAAAGATTCGAATGCAAATGAGCTTTTCAAAGCTGGTCCAGTGTTTGAAAAAATGGCATAAACAAGGGTGGGGCTACGTGGAAAGCGCCAGTTTATGAAAGATGTAATTCACGCAGATTTGAAGCTGATAATTAGGTGCCCAGCGACAGTTGAGTAGACGAGCATGTAGAGCATGTCTAAAAGCTTTCAACGTTGTCTGTACGTTGTAAAACAGTACCTCTCAAACGCTCCAGTCGTAGAATATGTGTAATGTGACCTTCAAACAGTTGGGTCGGAGTGGGGTTTTATAACTTCGGAGCGAAAAAAACACAGCAATCGTCTACTCTGCCGGGTAGCGTAAGTGAACGGGATTGCTACCACCGATTCGGACTGCAAAATCATTCGGGCGTTGTGGTATAAGAAATCGTACAGTGTTTGAAGAGTAACTAACATACCGAGATCGACTGGAAGAGGTCAACAACAATAACAGATAAAATATTATGCAACTGACCCAGTTAACTTGACCGAATTCAGTTGCGGATTCCAGATCCAAACGATAGTTGCCGACATTAGTGCTTGAATCATCCTGAGTTATAAGGAAAAACGATGGAAAATGGAGAAGTCAAATGATTGTTGTTTGAACTATATATATGGTGGTTTAAAGTTTCGTCAATAGTTCATCTTGGTACAGAGATCTTTAGACGTTTGCCCAATATAAACACCCGGCAACCTTTGCACTTGATTTTGTAGACAAATTCGCTCAACTTAAATGTGTCTTATCACTGAGGCGCATTAATAAGGAACAGAGCTTTCTGTTTCTATTAACCGTTAGTCCGATACCAACGACATTCGAGATTCTACTTATTATTTCGGACGGGTGTTGGACGTATGATATAGAAACCCTTCGTCTTACGATGATTTTGTGTGAGAAGCTAAACGTTACCAAACAACTACTTTAATCGATTCATTAAAAATTTATTTTGGTGTTAGTTTCATCCACATTTAAGGAATAACCGTCCTTCTTAATTCGGCTTTTTTATATTACTGGTCACTTCTCTTAAAATCGTGCTTGCAGCATTTATCGTATGAATCCGGTGAACAGATGGTATATATGGTAGGAAAGTACAAGCCTGATCCAGGCAAAGTGCCGCACAGTCAGACTGCACGTGGGTTAAGATACTGTCAGTTCGCCCAGGCCTAAAAAGATAAGCGGGAATTAGAACGAAGAATATCAAAAACGCGAGCCCGCTTTGATTGATCGATGCCATCCGTTTTTCTCAACGGCTTTAGGAACTGCAGGGGTGTAAACAAGGTTTAGCGCAAAAATGCTCGCCGGCGTTGGTCTGTTTAATAACCTTCAGCAAACCGCAGTGCTCGCTGGAATCGTTCACATCCGTTTGCGTGAGAAAAGAATAATGGATTAAAGTTACTCATGAAGAAAAGGCAACATGCTGATCTCTTTAGTCATAGGTATTCCCCCACTTCGTGGCACAACGTTGATTAGCTACTTACTCGCTATCGCGCACTCAATCAGTTGCGCAATCATTGGATGATTCAATCAAAAGGCGTTTATATACAAGAAAATGTTTAAAAAGGGAATACACGACAATCATTGATCAATCGGGGTGTTCTGGGGGCCCGAAAAGAAATTTGCTAACGAAAGCTAATTGTTTACATTAAACCAAATTATTTAGACGGGCTTTGCTCTAGTAGTAATCAGAATGGCCCTCTACCGAAAGTCATTCGATTCATCTGTACGGATGAGCAATACTTTGGTGTTGTGCAGCCAAAACCTTGCCACCGGTAGTAAGCTGCATGTGAAAACACACTGGAATTTCACTGCCATTTCAACTTTACTCTCATATCTATCTAGGCCTGAGCAACCTGACAGTAGCCCAGCGCACGTGTAGTCTACGACTGTGCGGCACTTTGCCTGGATCAGGCTTGTGATTTCATACATGCGCTTTATTTACCTCGAGATTCTTTTGTGAAAACTAGGCTGTTACTGGGCAAGTGAGAACGTAAATATGAACAATCTCCAGCTGTAATTTGATTCCCATGTACAAATTTACAGAAAATTAGTTAGGATGGAAATTTCAAATCTTTCGAAAAACAGTTTTTAACTTTTTT